>SNQJ01S0060697.1:47162-59234 GCA_010110895.2 Picea sitchensis | reverse complement strand
CTTGTACTTGAACATTTAAGTGGGGTAAAAGGAGGTTTCCCCCTCGAAGAGGCTTATTATCTGAAATTATCTCTTTTTCAAGGCGTTGAGTACTTTTCCTGAGGTTTTTCTATGCTATATTGATGTTTGGTTCTTAACAGGGTCCTTCAGAGGAGACATCATAACAGTTGTGTAAGCTTGATTGTTATCGTCTAACAATGCTTTGTAGGAGTGTCACTATGGCAGAATTGACCCAACATCCTATTTTGACCAAAAAAAACTAAAAGATGATAGGAACTAAATCATGATAAAAGTAAATTTGCAGAAATTAAAACAACAGTAATAAAAAAAAATGAGAACGAAAAATAGCAAGAAAACTTTAACTCAGAAAGAAGAAGTCAAAAATTGTAAAGCAAAGAAAAGAAGTGCAAAAATGAAAGAAGAACTAGGATACTAGTATACAGAAAATCCAGACAACATTGGAAATTTTCACGTTGGTCCCTCACAATATTTCAAGCAAGGGTTGTTAGCGTTGTAGGAAGACAATTGCTTATGTAATTCTGTTAAAATGTAAGAGTTAGTGTCCAAGACAAAAGAAATCTGGAAAGGACCCAACACTTGGAACCCTGATGTAATTATCAACCCTTTGACGCACACAATTAGATCATCAAGATAGAGATGGAGACTGACCAATTCATCAAGAGTAGTATGCATAGGTATTTTAAAGGCGGTACTTGTATCAAGTAAGCTAGAAAGAAGGCATTGGTAAGACAAGATACCCCAACTAGTGATAAGAGTGGTTTTGTGAGCATTTGCCCTTTTTACCTTGATTTTCTTGCAGCCCAACAAACTGTCAAGCAAGGGCCTTAACTGTGCTTCTACAACCTGTTGTAGAACCATTTCCATATTGAGAGAAAGAACATGATTTCTCATAATAGCCTACCTGAAAGTTTGAATATTAATACAAGTTCCAATATTATCAGTGGTCCTCGAAGCAGGTTCCCAATTGGAAACCCATTCAGGATGGACTGAAAAAATAATCTCATCCCTTAAGAATTTTCCCAACTCCCTTTGAGAAGTTTCTTTAAATGCAGAATTAATAGCTCTTTGTCCTTGCATAATTGGTTTCATGTCTTCCTTGTGAGGAATAGCATTATGTAAAAACCCAGGATCAAAACCACGAAGATCCTTATAATGCCAAGCATAAACCTTTTGAAATCCACCAATTAGCTTGGAAAACTTCAATTTTTCATTATCAGAACATTGAGTATCTATGTTATTGTTCTTTGAAGATTCGAGTGCCCCAATGTTTGAGGATATGGTTTCACCCACCTTCATTTGTAACTCCTCTTCTTTTTGTTTTTCTATATTGCCTACAACACTCGATGAAAATGAACTCTCAACAGGAGTCAAGCCCTCAGGAATCTTATGATTTTCTATGGATATAATATCCTCAGGATTAAGAGGTTCATATTGAATGAAAGCACGATTGTTCTCATCATTAGGGAGGGCCTCCCAAGATCCTACATTGTCTGGGATATGTGGACAATATAGAGATTTAAAAGCACAATCAGGTCTGTGAGGCAAAACTTGTTGATTAGGAGAAGCTGCAAAGACAACTAACCGACCAACCATTAATTCAACTCCCTCTTAACATGAGTGATGTTGAAATATAGAAGGATCAAGATAAGCGCCCATACAGCTTGGGTGTATCATCCCATCAACTTGTTGCTAAGAGAAAACATTTCACGTATCAAGTTCAAAATAAACTCAAAATCTCCATAAACTAAAAGGTGGCCACAACCAATATTAAGGGAATTTTCAATGCCTGATAATAAAGCTTCGAAATCAACGACATTGCTTGAACAAGCAAACTCTAACTTGTAAGACAGATTATGAAATTTTCCTGTAGGGGAAACCAAGACAATGTCAACCCCATTACCTTCATTAGAGCATGAACCAACAAAGTGCATGTGCCATACATCATCATCTAAATCGATTTGTTCCAAAGGTATTATCCTCCTCGACAAAGATGGAATACATTCCTAGGTCTTCCTCGATATAGTTTACACTAGATTGTGGAACATTCTCTATGTAGGGTGAAATTATTCCCTCTCTAAGGACCATAATGTTCTTACCATTCCAAGGAACAGATAAATGTGTCCCATCGAGTGAGAGTTATCCACCTTTTAAGGATTTCCAATCTCTCCCCAAGATAACTGAGTAATTTCTTATAGGCATATCGATGACCTGAATGTTGAGGGTTATCCTTATTTCAGGATGAGTGCATAAAACCAAGGTCACATCCTTAATCTCACCTATGGTTGTTTGTTGTAGACTATTATAGGAGAGCATGCTTCTAGCGTTTTCATTTGTACAAGACACGCCTAGATCTTCCATAATAATATTCGACATCACACTTGGGCCCAAACCACCATCAATGAGGCAACAATGGGCAATCTTATCCATGATATTTACAGAAATATAAAAAGGGGAATTTTTTACAGGGTATCTAAATTTATGTACACCTGCTTTATTTACAGAAGAATCCTCTTCGTTCACCTCTTCGGAAAGATTGGCTACAATGGAAGATTTTCCTTCCATGAATTGTTTCAGATGCATCTGTTGTTCAGGGATGGAAACCATGTCTAGAAGGGTTGCATCTGCTCTAATTTTGGCCAACTGATTCAAGACATTATATTTGTAAGAGGGGAGAGGGGGAATGATTCCTTGACTCTCAGGAAATTTAGGAACCTGGGGAGTAGCAGTGGGTGAGGATGATCTCGGGGTAGAAGAACTGTGGGGAGAATAAAATTTTCCCTTGGGAGCATAGGCTTTGTTCCTAGTGTTGATAACCATGACATCTTTTGGCTCTACAAAATCTAGGACAGTGATAGTAGCTTCTGGTATTTTACCAAAGATCTTATCTCTGGCACTCTTCTTTACCTCACATGTGGTTTTATCGTGGTGTTCCTCACAAAAGTTACACCAACTCCAAGGCAGGATATCTTTAGGCTGAAAATTGTTTTCAACCGGATTTCTAAAGGTGGGGGTAGAAGAGGATGAAGCTCCAGGGGTGAGAGGGGAGACAGTACCCTTCCGCTCAAATGCTATCATACGGTTGTTCATATATTGTACTAGTTGTAAGAGAGCGGACATGTCTTTCCATCTAACCGATTCTCCCTGGGGAAGACCAGTTCTTTCAAGTTGTTCTTCATACTCTGAACAAGTATGTAGAGTAGAACCAAGATTATCAGTGTCTTTTTCTTCAAGCCTATGACAGTAGGGGGAAGGAAATGCATGAAAGCGGCTTAGTTCTGATATCGGTTAAGTTCGGGGATTTGATTGTATAACTTGGTGAAACGTAAGTTGAAAGACTTGATGGTCTCACCATCCTTATAGGTGATGTTATTGTATTCCCTTAACTTCTCGGTGGGGATTTTAGATTTCCCATAGATGGATCGAAACCTATAGATTAACTCCTCCCAAGTAGACAGGATCTTAGGAGGAAGGTCAAAGAAGTTGGTCGCGGCCTTTCATTCTAAGGAATTGACGAATAAGCGCATGCAAGTATCATTGTCGTTGGCCCCTATGTTATGACAAGCATTAGAAAATGCCACCAGGTGTTCGTTTGTACTAACAGTGTTATTTCCTGAAAACTTAGGCAAGTGCTCTTTAAAATTCCAAAGTGGACGAGTAGTAGGTGCTAGGTTAAGAGGAGAGGACACATGCCATGATGTGGTTGTGGCATCTTCTTCGAACTGAAAAATCCCATACTTTTTAATGACTTTGGTGGGGTTTGTGGTAGATTGGACAGGGATATGGTGGCTATATAAGCTACCAATCACTAATGATGATGACGATTGAGAAGATGGAGCACTTCCAATGCCACTAGAGCCACCACTATATACCATCTTTTGGATGATAGATAAGGGAAAGAAAGATGAGTTGGATGAATCAGATAAAGTTCTCCTTAGATTACTTTGTTGGGCAGATAACACAACATTCCTTCTTCCTATTTCAGCAATAGGATTGATTTTAGGTGACAAGCCTCTTCTTCTTCTAGAAGCACGAGAGTCTAAGGACATGAAAGAAAGGCCAAAACTTGAAGAAACAAAGGGTTACTGCTGATTTCTAGGTTGTCTACGTCTATCCTCCAATTGTTCTTGAGCACTAATATCTCATTCAATTGCTTCCCAAGAATGGTTAACTTCAGCATGGGTATTGGTAGTGTCTAGAATGGTGTTAAATAGATTCAAAGCAATGTTGGTCTGGTCTTGAAGACCAGAATCGATATTGGGATGCCTTGCAACAGGCGCAGTCATTAAGAAATAAAATGGTCGAAGAATCAACAACAGGAAAGAAAGATGTATCAATGAAAATTGAGTATAAAAATTAACTAGAGAGATATCGAAGATCTCCCCAGTATGGTCGCCAAATAAATGTTGAGGAAAAGATATGAAATGATCTTACTCAAGCATTTTCATATTTTTCTTGGCTAAAGAAAAATAGACGGGAATTTCACCCTAGGTTTATAGCCAACAAAAATAACATCCTAATTCACAAGTGCTTAGGCTAGTCTTTTATCAATTAAAATCTTGTTGGAAATTTACTTTTTATGCAATTTTCTGACTATAACAGTAGCTGAAATAAATGTAGAGACAGAAGTAAATACACCAAGATGATAATCAAGATAGATGAGACATAAAGAAATCCTTTATTTCATTCCAATTCACCAAAGAGTCACTCTCTTTACAAAATCTCATGAAGAAATTTAGGACCAAAGTCAAAGTTAGAGATCCCCAATGGAACATACAAAAGGACCTCTGACAAAAAATCAAAATTGAACTCTAAAAGGCTGGATCATCTTTCTACATATTGTTTCCCACTCAACTTTGCACAATAGCCTTTGTCAGTAATGAAAACTAATTCACAAACAGACAAGTCTACACAGACCATAAAAGATAGATCAACACCTCTGAAAAATAAGTGTCTGAATGATGTAATTTAACCCTGAATCTTGTTGTCTACAATAAGACCCTGCTATCATAAAAAAGAATTAGGCTTGGATGAATTAAAGAATGAATGAAAACTGAATTATCTCAACATAAACTCAAAGAGAAAACCTTAGTATGCTTCTCCTTCTATCATCCTCTTGTTCCTCCCTTTCCTTTTTCTTTTAAACAAATTAGAATGGGTTGAAGTAGTTGAACCAACTCATTAGTTAAGTTAATTAAAAGACTCAACCAACTTTTAGTTAGAGGGAAAAGTAATAATCATAATAAGGGTTATAATTAAATAATAACTAGTAGGTGGGACCCCTTGTGACTCCCATTAGCTCATAATAATCATAACATAACTATTAGTTAAGAAAAACACACTTTCTTGTGGCTCCCATCCACATATCCACATTTGACAATTTAGCTCATGACATTTGAAAGTAATTTAAAAAGGAAAATATTACCCATATATCCAAAATAAAACATGTTGTCCAAAGATTCCTGAAGTCCACTGTCATCGACAATAGATAAAATAAAAAAAACTCAAAAGCTATATTTCCCACTCTGCGATGCAATCTTTCCTTGATTGATGTTGTCACCCTTCGATTTTCCTGAATTTTCCTTTGGCTGCACTGAGCCTTTAGGCCTAATCTCATTGATCACATGGGAACAATCATCCCTCAAATGCATATGGGAAGACATGGATTTGTCAGATCCATTGGAGGGAGAGGAAGGGGTAGCAGTGGCTTTTCCTTTTTCTAGGGCATGGTGGGCCTCAGTTTTCAATCTCTTGCTAGCATGGCAGGATTGCACTGGCAAGTGGTCAGGGGCAGCTTGGACAATTTTGTTGTTAGGTGGAGGAGCAGGCAAAGACAAATTGGGCCAGCCAGGATGTTGGGAGATTTTCAGGTGGACAATCTCTTGCCATCCATCATTTTCGGGAACCTCGGGTTGCAATGAGACATGTGGGGGCACAGGAATACCAGGGGCTTGTGGAACTTGGAAGGGAGGTCTTTCTGGCCTAGGTTGAACCACTCCTCATCCAATATAATTGAAAAATATGGCCTGAAAAAAATGTCCTAACTCTTGTGAGTCAGCGTCAAAATGTATGGAGAACCTTGGCCTTCTTGGGCCTCTGTTCCAATTACCTCTCCCCCTGTTGCCTCTGCCATGGATACCTCGGCTGAAAAAACTCATTACTGCATGCATGATTAATTAGAAAATAGTATTTTAAATAACCATACATGACAATTCCTTAAAAATATGAAATGATTTTGGCTCAACAACGTATCAGACTCATGCAATCCAATCCATACCAATTGTTAAACTATTTGTCAATGAGCAGGGGGTGAACAAAGGGTTTTGGGATACGCGAGGGGTTTGTATTGAGCGAAACATGATATAATGAGGGGGAAAAGAACATGGTTACTGCTCAATGACAACAACAATCAACTGTAATGTAAAACAAAGAAAACATTATTGTAATCCCACCAAGAAATTATTACTTCTAATTGCTTCAACACATAAATTCTCTTGACTGTAATCAATTTTAGAACATGGAGTGAAAAATGAATGTGGGAATGCGAGGGGGGTGCAATTAGTGTAAAGTGAAATAATGGTGGGGAAAGAGAGTGGATAATGTTCATAAGATCAATTAAGTAATCCATATAATCATTTTGTACAAGTAAATACACCGACTGAATGACCATTGTGACCCAACTAACAACCATTGTGCATAGCCAAACAACTCTGTTCATTAACTATTCCACTGTGCATAATCAATATTTAACACAATGTCATTAAAACAAAATAGTATGAATTTTACAACAACTATAAGGGAACTCTGTTTTTATTTATTTAACATTTGAGCAATTTCCCAAATAAATACACAGTCAATTCCTTCCACTTTTCTCATCAACTATTGCCAACCATTTCAATCATCAAATGTAGACAAAAAAAAATCGTGCTTGATTCTGTCTCTTAACTCATTTAATAATTAAATTGCATACATAATGAACAGTCAATACAAGGATCCATATTCATCTTGCAAAGATCATGGCTTGCCAATTAAACACGCTGATAACAATCATCACTCCAAATCATACTCTTTTTTGAAATAAACAACCATTCGACAAAATGAAATTGCATTTTTGTGGCTGCACATGCCCAAATTTTCCTTGACTCTAAACATTCAAAATTTTGGGCTATCCATCTAATGCGAGGTAACAACAGCATACCCGACTTCATAATACAATAGTCGAATTGAAACAACCATATTTAAAAACTCTTGTAATTATCTCTAAGTGCGCAACCCCCAAAAAAATATCCATAGCATACACAGTGGGCAGCCATACCATAAACACCACGATGCAAAATTCTCTTCTGAAAATTTTAAACACACACAGTCACAGTAAACATTGAGTCACGCTATAGGAATGCCACTCATACCAATGTATTAAGCGCGAAAATAGTGCCAGGTTACCCATTCAATAACACAAGGAGGCAACAATTGTGTATTTGAATTAACAGTTTGTTCTAATTAACCATGTCGAGCTTATACTCTCAATAATAACAATTGCAGTGGATAGATGCCAAACCAACACCACTGTCATACAATCAACTTTGGTCAAGATGGTTAATTACTTCTATCAACAATACATAACAACCAATAATAAACTCGAAAAGCAACATGGTCTTCTCTGTCAACCTTCAGACTTGGGAGTTAAGGGTTTTCCCTATGGCCAACACAGGGAGACTAGGTCGATTTTTTTCTCAATGGCGAAAACTTCTGAGACCAACTATGTACACACAGAGAATGACAAGAGAGCTATGGGCAGGGGGCCAGGCTCCTTTTGGGCTTTGTAATGACTTAGCACACGCAGGGTATAACCCTCGTGGTTCTCCCATCCAACCAACTAATAACGTTGATAAGAAGTAGAGCCGAGAAGAAGCAACATAGCCTACTGTGCAACCAGTAAAAGCATGAACAACCCAATGCCCAAAATAATGTGCAGTGTGACCGGGCATTCTACACCCATAAAACCCCATAAAAGCCGAGACTGGGTATGGTAATATAAAATGCATGAAGACAACCAGCCAGTCCAGACCAAACGAAAACCCTTCAACTAAACCAATAGGATAACAGAGAGATCATATGGCTGCTAACACCCAGGATGACCAGTAACACCATGACTTCAACATTATTGCAGAGAAAATCATCAACGCTTCATTTCAAAATCACAATTTTACATAGTTGCGATACTTAAAGAAGGCACAAACCAATACACATGAGCCAATATCCATTTCATAACTAGAGTAGACTCATGAAGGGCCAAAAAAAATACCTACATGTAATCAAACACCTTAAAACATGAGTTGGCCAAGCGGTTCCTCTCTACTAAGAAATCGAAGCATAACCACAACAACAAGGTTGAACAATAGCCCGACTAGGGTGGTGGCCAACAGAAGGAGTAAGGGTGACATGCAGTGAATGCACGTCACCTCCACCCACAGTTCATTAACTCCTTAGTACATGCCAACAAGATTTCCATTAACACCATTAATTTAAACCATGTGTTGGAATCTACATCTATTACTTGTTAAATGCGCCACTCACATCATACCTTCTACTTCCAACTTGACCAAATTACATATCCACTCTATAATCCAATAAAACATGTATTGAAACATCACCAATAGCATGATCCCCATCAACCTATGCCATAACATAACCACCATGCATACCAGCTATATAACTCAAACAAAATCGCATAGCTATTAACTTAGTAACTAGGATAATAACAATCCATTAAAAAATCGGTGCATGTAGTATAGTATATAGCATGGTTTATTTTCTTCTCTTTTCTTTTATAATGCCTTTTTTCAATTTCTTGTATATGTTATTGCTCTCATGTTTATTTGTGAAGGTATTCTAGTAATAGATACAATAACAAATAACAGTGATAACAAGGATAACATATGTCGTGGTGAAATCAATTTGAGCCTAGAATAGCAAAAAAAACACAACATGATTTATCCATTGTCAATTATCAAGATTTTATCACCATGTAAGTAGTGTCGAGTAGTAGCACAACATCAAATAAGAACCAGAACTGATCTCCAATCTACAAGGGGGTCCCACCTACTAGTATTATTTATCTTTTATAATAATAGGCCTTAGCAACACTTTGCGGGCAAAACTTAGTTGTGATTTTAATCATCAACGCATAGGAGTTTAGCCACCAGGGCGAACATTCCAGTCTTTGCAGCATTTGTCGTGTGAGTTTTTGGGTGCATGCAATAGTTGTGGGGTTTTATGCAACAATTCTTCCTTCTCATCCACTGATCCATCAATCTTCTTCATTCTAGGTATTTTGATTTAGTATTTCTACTTTTATTCCAGCTAAGATCCATCTAGTCCCGATCTAGCTGAGAGATTCCATTTATTTTCCCACATGCGATATTGTACTTTCAGTCATTATTCATAATAGAAGTTGTTGCAGTGTTATATTTTTCAAATATATTGCATGTCCATTATACACTGATAAACATAATAAAACAGAGTCAGAACTATTAAAACTCAATCAGGAATTGTTAACCACATCCAGAATCCCAAAGAGTATCAGTTTCAGCAACAGATAGTTAGCAATTGAGGATAATATCCATATTTGCAGATCTAGGGATATTACAGTGGTATTATAGCTTTAGTCCTGCCAGCCCATGACTAAAGTTTCGACGAGTTTAGAAGATAACCCAGAGGGTCATGAGCACATATGTGATGAATTTGTCACTTACAGTAGATGCAGGGAACGAAGAGGACCCATATCGGATTATCCCCCCTTTCATCGGGGAGCAGAACAAAGGGAATATTTTGAGGTAGAGAAGATGATGGGAGACATATATGAAAGGCCACAAGGCAGTGGAAAATCACCCATGGACCCAGAAGCAACCTTCATGCAGGTTCTTAATAATATGGTGAGTAGTCAGCAGGCCATGACTTAGTCTCTGGCACAGATGCCATACAGGTTGGATATAGGGAGCATTCCAACAACACATGTTCCCCATGTAGCATAGGGGAATTCAGGAGAAGGTAGTAGACATCATTCACCTACTCACACCTACACATCATCGAGTAGGATTAATAGACCACTATTCCATAGCTTTCATAGGTAACCTGCAACAATAGTACAACAACCAGTAGCAGCGAGGTTGACCACACAGGCAGAGGATATTTTTTAGTACATGAGAGAGTATGTAGCACTGGGACCGAAGTTCCATCAGGACATGAATTTAGTAGAGTATTATGGACTCAGAATCAGGAACCATCCTATATCCTCAGAGGGGAGGACAACAACAACATCTGCAGGGGAAAAACATAGATTTCATGAGGAAAGTAGGTAAAATTACTATACCTTCTTTTGACAGTTCATCCCTATGTATTTCTAGGGCTTGAGTACAAAAACTGGACATGTACTACAATCTCAACCAGATGACAAAAACTGAGGCCATCAGTTTTGCTACCTTGCATTTGGAGGGAGAGGCACACGAGTTGTTGTATCATGGACTGGTGATGCTAGGTCACAGTCACATCACTTCATACATGGAGTTAATGGAGAGGCTCATGGACAAGTTTGACAGGATGGATCTAGAGATCCACTTCATGGATTTAACCTAGTTGAGACAAACTGGCACACCTGACGCATTCATCACAGAGTTTCATAGGGTAGTCATGGCAGTGACAGACATTTCAGATCCTAGAATGATAATGCTTTTCACAGAGGGCCTCACAGAACCCTTGAGAGGATGTGTGAAGGCCTATAGACCTCACACACTACAAGATTCCATTATATGTACTAGAGATCTAGCAAACTCAATGACAAAAACCAAAACTTTTTCCAAACCCTTTGTGCCACAGAAGGACCCAGATAGGAAACCATTTCAGAGAGAGTGGAAGGGTAAGGATAAGATGGATGATGATATGAGGCATGCTCTTATGTGGAAGAAGCCACCTGAAAATACCTGTGGATCCTCGGACATAGATGTATGTGTAGGGGATAAATCCGCTACTGTAATATGCCAGATATAAAAAGTATGCAAAACAGAAATAAAATGCTAAAAATGGCAGAATAACCGTAATATAACTAGCATAATCTCCACAATAACACACAAATGATATAAGAACAACAACATAAATAACACTTTGATTTAGAAAGCAATGTTCATGGGCCTCTTTGAGGGGGCAACCTCCAGTCGAGAAACACTCTATTACAATAATCTCCAAGCTAGGGTTCTCATACCCTCGACTCCTATTTATACTAAATATGTCTATCAAAAGAAGCATCTAGAGGAAGATCCTTCTAGAAGAGAAAGCTTCTATTAGGTCTTCTTACATCCGCCTTATTCTATTTTATTCAAAGGCCTTATTAATATTGACCTTTATTACATCCAAATATATTTTTCTACCTATGTGCGGGTTAGGACCCTAACATGTCTGCCCCCTTAAAAACAACCTTGTCCTCAAGGATTGAGATGTGGAAACTGCTACAGAATGGTAGTTGGTTCCCAAGTGGCATCTGCTGGAGTTGTATCTTTCCACTGGACTAACACTTCCTTGATGGTTCTTTGACACAGGCGACACTCACGCTGGTCCAAAACTGCTTCTAGCTATAGCCAAATGGATCCTTCTTCAGCTAACTCGGGAAGGTTGGTTTGAATTTGGCACCTATTTCCAATCACCTTCTTTAAGCATGAAACATGAAAAATAGGATGTAGCTTCGAATGACTGGTCAGAGCTAACTAATAAGCTACTTGTCCCACACACTTGAGAATTGTATAAGGACCATAAAATTTGGGTGCTAGCTTCTGACAATGCTCGACCTTGAGGGAAGTTTGCTTGTAAGGTTGCAATTGCAAAAACACCTAATCCCCTTCTGCAAATTGATGTTCAGAGGGACCTTGATCTGATTGTTGCTTCATGCGATTCTGTGCCATGACCAAGTTCTCTTTGAGGGTATGGAGAATAGCCTCTCGAATTGTAAGTGTTTGGTCAACTGCTTGGACCTTCGAGGTACCTGATAAGTATGAGAGAAATGAA
>SNQJ01S0060697.1:10254-26811 GCA_010110895.2 Picea sitchensis | reverse complement strand
ATATTTTGTAACCTTTGTAATTTTTATGTTTTCTTTTGCACGAAATATAAAAAAAAAAAAGTTTAAAAAATTAGTATGAAATTTTTTAAAATGAGAAATCTCTAAAATGATTAATATTTGAACCTAACAAGTGAAATGAAAAATTTGTTTTAAATATTGTTATTAACAAAAACATAAAAATGATTGTATTTTATTTTCTTGGTAACCTGTGAATAGTTAACCAAAAGTAAATAGTTAACAATAGAATGCATTGTTTTTTTTTCTAAGTAAAAAAGTGGAACCTGCTATATTAAATTATCGAAGAAACTTTGACAAAATATATAGTGATATAGGTCTGAGTCACCAAAAATGCTGCTGATTACTGGAAACCAGCATAAGTGGAGAGCATGTAACAGTAGCATGATAAAATAGGAAACAAAGTAGCATCTGTCCTGCTCGGAGGAAACCAAGACAGATGGCTATAGTCCAGATGGCATAAAACAGTAACATGATAAAACTAAGAACCAAGAAAAGCATAATGACCTAGATACCCGGTGACCTGTCGCCCTTGCTTGACTGCCACGTGGACCCAGCCGGAATGGAAAATGCCTGCACGCAGAGAGGGAACTTTCGCTTAGCTGGAACATTAGAGTATGCGTCAAGGAGCAGGTCTAGACGCTAGCCCATGAGAAGGGCTCTATGCTCCAGGTCTGCCAAGTGGCCTCAGAGTTCGAACACTAGAACCAGATGCTCTGCACGGAGGAGAGAGCCATGCAAACCATCACCCACGTCGTTGAGGGAGGCATCCCTCAATTCCATGATCGCTCTAATTCCAACGTCAAGCTCCATCTGCTCTACACCATCCCCATCATCNTGTTGTCTGCATTCACATCTTCTCTGGTTACCTGCATATCATGGCTGGTGGGGCTGTAGTCACCCGGCCAGAAAATTTCCTCAACAATGCAGCCGCGGATATCATCTACCAGAGCGAATTTTGGGCCACTTTCATCCCGGTGAGTCGCCTCCATGGCTCGAGGCTCCTGGGTAGTCAACAAGTCCTCCATGAATGGATATGCTTCCACGTAACAGGTGGGAAACGCGTCCTCGGCCCCATCCTCCTGCCTGTCTCTCGGCTTAACTGCCATGGCTTCGCTGCTGCAACCAGCTCCCATCTCTGCAATGATGGCGAGTTGTGCCAATTTCTCAGCCCGAGCCTTTTTTCGGAGAATGGAGGTTGCCATTGCCAGAGCACGTTCCAACTTTTCTTTCCTTTGCCGCTGCACCTTGTGGGTGTACTAGGCCGAGCCAAGGCGAGGCTTGCCCCGCTTTCAAGCCATAGTTGCCGAGGAAAAGATGATTGTATAGAGGGGTTGCAGTGTGAGGTGAATAAGCCAGGATGAGAAGGATGTCAGGTTGCACCAGGGCTCCCAGAAGAAGAGGAGAGCTGGAGCAAGAGCAGACCAACTCTATCTAGGCACATAAAAAAGAAAAATGCCAGGAATTTCCTCACCAAAATGCAACGAGATGGGAGTGATCCAGGACGAGAGGGGTGCAGGACTGCACCAGAGCGCCCATGCGAAGAGGAGAGCCGAAGCAGGACCATACCCGCTCTTTCCAGGCACATAAGAAAGCAAATTACCAGAGGCCGAAGTCACCTGACCCCCATTAAACCCCGTCATGCTGAGTGCACTGTGAGCGAGAGTGATCGCGCGAGGGAGGTGTCCCTCCATCGTATAGCTGTTGCTATATCCGTCCACCATCGTTAATGCAGGCTTATGGGTGGCGGCCATTGGCATTTATGCCATGGCTTAGTGCTAAGCCTAGTGTCACAGGAGTGTCGCGTGTCACCCCATCCAGGGCAATAGAATGCATTGTTAAACAAAATGTTGGTGCTCCAATAACATGGTAGCACCAGTGCATTTATATTAACACATCACACTGCTTAAGTTGCCATAAAAAAATTTAATCTATTGGTGCCCCTAGGTCCAAACAATGCACCTATGTTATAAATAACATGACACTGAGCCAAATTTTCACAAATTAGCAACATAATGCGTCTTATGGTAAGCACCGCTAAGATCCTCAATGATGCTCCAATTGAAATAAGCACACCAGTGCATTCTATTAATCGAACACACCACCTAATTTTTGTTACAAAATTTTTGCTCGGTGGTGCATCAAATATATACAATGCACTGGTGTTGTGTACTACAAGACAAAGAGAAAAATACACAATAATTTACCATAGCGTTTTATTTTATGGGATGCCCCATTACCGATGCATTATAAGACAAATGCATTGGTAACAACATAGACAAAGCTAAAAATGGAGAATCGGTGCGTTAAATTCACGAAAATGCATCGATGTTATTAACAGAGTTGCATCGGGAGAAACATTTCAAAAATTATCATAGCGGTGTATCTTTTAAAATGTGGATGTTACTAGTGTGTCATAAAATAAAACACACTATTAGAAATCATCCAGTGCTCCAAGGAACATAGAGTACTGATGCCTTTCATATAACAAAGTACACCACTTTTTTTATCAATTAAACATTCTATTAAAGCAGTGTGTTTCGTAGAACCAATTGCACTGTGTTACACAGTTCATGTGTGAAATGGCATCGCGGTGCGTTTTGTATGACAACCCTGTTGATGCTGAGGGACTAGAGAGTTCCCAACACCAACATATCGACCTCTTGGTCGGCTAAACCAAGAAGACGCAGGAATGGTCACCCTATTTTATAGCCTAAAATTAAACACATTAGACCATAACAACATAAAAGTTTAAGCATGAAATCATTATTTGTCATTTTGGAAATATTAAATTTTTATGTGTTTTTGCAATTATATGGTTTTATATTTTTGTTTATGTGCATGAGAAGTAAATTAGACTAAAATTACTATAAAATAAATAACAAAACTAAATAGTTAAAGAAAAAGAAATATGAACAAACTTTGTTTTAAATATTATTGTTAACCAAAATATAAAAAGGATTGTATTTTATTTTTTTGGTAACCTATAAATAGTTAACCAAAAGTAAAAGTAAGTAAACTAAAATAAAAAATAAAAGTAAAAGAAACATATTAGTATTTTTTATTCTTCTGTGTTTTCTTAGATAGCTAGATTGGTGTAGATCTTGGGATTGGGAAC
The DNA here is from genome assembly GCA_010110895.2 of Picea sitchensis. NCBI lineage: Eukaryota > Viridiplantae > Streptophyta > Pinopsida > Pinales > Pinaceae > Picea > Picea sitchensis. The sequence continues at coordinate 23,678 of SNQJ01S0060697.1, read as the reverse complement.
TTTCCTTAAACTCAATCAATTGATTCAGTGGTTTTCATATTTTGGGCGATTCCCCCCTCCTGTCGCTACTTAGATGTTTCAGGCCGTGAAGTCATTTTGATAGGATCGCTCGCTAAATGGCATATTTTCACTTCATTACTGCTAGAAGATAAGAAAGAGATTTAATGGGGTGGGGAACATATAGTTTTATATATTTAATGTTACATTGAGTTAAAAAAAAAAAAAACTAATAAGAACAAAACAAGTAAAAGGTTATATACATAAAATTACAAAAGTGGGTAAATTCATTTGATTTCTATTTTATGGTTTGAATATTAAATAGGAAAATAACATAAAATAAACAAGAATTAAATTCCAGAGCCCAAAGAGTTTGATTTTTATTTTTAAATGAAATTCCCCATACATTTTCTTCAATTTTTTTAAGTTTTTAAGCTTTCGTGTAGACTTGGACCAGAGTTCTAGTCTTTATCTATCCAAGATGATATGTTGCATCATACAATGAACAATCAAGCACAAAAGAAAGACAAAAAGGAAAATCAGGTCAGATTTTTAACGGAGCAATGTCAGTGAAACTCAAGGTAGTCATTTGCATAAGAGCGAACTGATTAGTAATAAAAAACAAACTTAAAACACAACAAAATTAAGAAAATAAACATATTACTTCAATGACACAACCCAAACTCAATATTGCTTTGGATACTTCTGCTACTCTACAAGACATTCCCTGTTTCCAACAACTTCATCAAATCCCTATTGAAAATAATGGAGAATGAATGATAAAAGAAATAATAAAACCTCATTGTGCTCCAAGGGTACCTCTCTCCAAGTTTTTCCTCATTTTGCTTGGTTGATTGTTGTTTATTTTATATTCTTTAATGGATAGTTGGAACGGTTTGAGTTGTTTTAAATTAACGGACTGAAATGTGAACTAGTTGGAACTTCCTTAGACTTCTCCATTTAATAAAATGCATATGAAGACAATATTTGTTTGGAAATATAGTTATTATTATTTACGTGTCCATTTCTATTTTAAAAAATCTAATTTTAAAATATTTCCTAGTTTGAGCATATGTGGATGTGGCATCATAACTCTTAGGATCATTCGATTTTTTCTTGAACCATTTATATCATAATCATTGCAGTGTCCAAGAATATTGACTAAGTGGTGATGTCATAGATTTGAAAGTGGCTCTAGGTGAGGCTTCAAATTCCAAGCACCTTATCATAGAGAAAATGTACAATAATACAATGTTCAAAGCCCACACCCTTGTAGAATTTGTCTCCCTCCATGTTCAACAATATATACATTTTCATGAACAAATATGACAGCTATAATACTGCTCGGATATTGGCTGGTGGGGAATCATACACAACATGTCCACCATCATTTTTTCTTCAAAACAAGCTCTGATATATTGTCATTATCTTCATCTATGCGAATTTAGTTTTTAATTAAAAGCTTTCTTTTCTAGTTCTAATATTATTTTTTGCAGAGCGATTTAACTGCAGATGACAAAGGAGCCTATCTTTTTTCAGGAAAGGGTTTGACACTAGAAGCATTACTGAATGACCCTTTGAAAATAAAAAATGATAATAGAACACCGATAACCTGAGCCATCTTTTTATAAAAACAATAGTTTATGCAAGACTCGTTGTGGGGAATAAGCATCCTTAGCAATCCTTTGTTTTCTAGATGGAGCATTCAAAGATAGTTTTTTGGGGGGCTCCATATGGGCCCATAACCATAACAATAGTTTTTTTTGGCTCCAGATGGACCCATAACCATAACAATACATTATGGTGTTAGTTGACCAATGCGAACCATACACAAAACTTATTAATATAATTATAAGAATAACCAGTAAAACCTCCATATAATCCTCATTAAGTGATTGCGTGATTTTGTAGAATTCATGTTCATAAGATGACACATGAACATAGCCCACTCAATGGTGACAACTTGAACACAGCCCACGAAATTATGAGATAATGTCATGAAATATTTGAAAGAAAGGCACAAGACATCAAGGTGTGATGTATAAGGGTCCAAACATGTTGTTCCAATGTGAAATATATAATAAGTGTTAAGAATGTGAGGAATGGAAAAGGGACATATTTAGAAATAGGTCAAGATCTATGATATTTTTTCAAAGTATTGCGTTGACTTTAGTAAGAGTGTGCATTAATTTATCACAAGAGATTTTAAATGAGGAGCCTGGAAATTCTTTACCGCCTAGAAACCATTGACCAAAATGGTAATCAACAAACCCTTAACCAATGCACTGTATAAAAAAATGCATCGCTACATATTCAGCTCTCTACTAACAATGATGCACTAGTGTGTTAAATTTAACACACCCTTGTTTGGTTCCTTATGTCTAACATAGAGCACTGATAGCGGTGCATATTACTTTTATAATAGCACCAGGTACTTTTTCACTTTTTGTTTGCAAACAAAAATTAATTTTAGTTTTTGATAAATACAAATTAGTTATATATGTTTATGTTTTATATATTTTTTTTTTTTATCTCTCTCTATGTGTGTGTGTGTGTGTGTGCCTAAAAATAATTTTATGTGAATCGGATATGACGACGATGAGTGTAGTAGAAACAACAACAGTAGCCAGAAAAAAAACAATTTAATTCACAAACTACATATGCAAACCTCCACAATTAAATTTTCTGGAGGTTTTTCTTTGCGGAGGTTAAAAAACAGGTCACTCTTATGTGCCTCTCATAATTTATCACATGGAATCGATCCTCATCCACTTCTTCAGAGCTCTGTCACGCATCTCCTCCTCTATAGGATGCTCAACTTTTTCCAAGATATCATCCTCGTCATTCATGTAGCCATAATATGAATTGGCATCAATTCGCTTGTAAATCACATACCTACACCTCATCTTCTTCTCCTCAAGGGGGCTTATCAAATATATCTTTAGATGGGGAGGAATTTCATAGCCCTGAAGTATCTATAATTGGGTCCCTTACCAATGGCACCGAGCACATCAACTTCATTCCCTTTCAAGTTCGTCATCTTCACCCCTACTTTGGAATAATTAGGACTTCCAAGCTCTACTATCAGAGCTTCCCAGTGCCCCTTTTCCCTTTTCAATAAGAAAGGAGCCTAGTGGATGTCCTAATTATAATACTATGTCAACCTCAAGATTGACCTCAGGTCCATATTGTATATTTAATAGAATTTACGAAGCACATTTGTAAAAACAACAATGATCCACAAACTTTGTCAACATGCCTTATCACTAAATATTAAATATTTCCTTGGAATGGAGCTACTCCTCCATGAGATCCTCACTCGTGTACTTACTAATAATATCATGTTTTTTCTTCTCCACAACCATGCACTCGATCACTTTTTCATCTGGACAGGGAACATGGGAAAAAAATCTCGCTCTCTTTACTACTAGTTTCTGTTTTCCTGCTCTCCCATTTCCTCTGCCACATCCTCCTTTTCCTTGAATAGGATTGGAATAATGGCCATGACCTCCTCACTTTTGATCATCAACCTGGCCTCCCTCTAGATAGACTTGATCCTCTACCACTCCCTCAATGCTCTAGCTTGCATATCCTCCTCCATAGGTCGTTGGACTTTCTCCAAGATATCGTTCTCATCATCCATATCGCCATAATAATGGAGTCAATTTATTGTAAATCACATACCTATACCTCCTCTTATTCTCCTTGGGGATCTTATCAAATAACTCTTTGATGTTGGGGAGGAATTTTGTAGCCCCACTTGTACAATTAGTTGCTAGAATATTGTAACATGCCATCTTCTAGCAATCAATTGTACAAGTGGGGCTAGGAAATTCCTCCCTAACGTCAAAGAGTTATTTGATAAGCCCCTCAAGGAGAAGAAGAGGGGGTATAGTTATGCTATTTACGAGTGATTTGAAGCCAGTTATTATGGCGACATGGATAATGAAAATAATATTTTGGATAAATTTGAGTGGCTCGTGAAGGAGGATATGTGGGTCAGAGCATTGAGGGAGTGGCAGAGGATCAATTTTATCTAGATGGAGGCCAAGTTGAAAATTAAGAGTGATAAGGTTGTTTCCATTAAGCTAGTTTTATTAGAGGAAGAGGAGGATTTGGTAGAATAAATGGGAGAGTGGGACAAGGGAAACTAGCAGTAGAGAGAGCGAGAGTTTGTTTCCCACATGCCACTTATGGTTGAGAAAGATATCAAGCGCATGGTTGTGGATAAGAAGAAACATTATCTTATTAGTAAGTGTATGGGTGAGAATTTCATGGAGGAGAAGGTCGAGGCCAAGGAAATGCTTAATATTTAGCGATAAGGCATGCTGGCAAAGCTTATGAATCATCAGTTGTTTTTCCAAATGTGCTTCTTAACTTCTATTAAATATATAATATGGACCTTAGGTCATTCTTGAGGTTGATGGAGTATTGTAATTATGACATCCACCAGGGTCCTTTCTTGTTGAATAGGGAAAAGGGGCACTAGGAATATTTGATTGTAGAGCTTCATAGTCCTAATTATGCCAAAGTAGGGGCCAAGATGACAGACTTTGAACAAAACGAAGTTGATGTGGCCGGTGCCATCGGCAAGGGAGCTAGATACAATTACTTCAAGTCTATGAAATTCCTCCCAGTTCTCAAATATCTATTCGATAAGCCCTCTTGAGGTGAAGAAGAGGAGGTGTAGGTATGTAATTTTCAAGCGAATTGACGCCAATTCATATTATGGTTATAGGAATGACGAGGATGGTATCTTGGAGAAAGTCGAGCATCCCACGGAGGAGGAGATGCAAGGTAGAGCACTAAGAAAGTCGTAGAGGATTGATTCCATGCATTAAATTATGAGAGGAATGGAAGAGTGATTGCCTCCACAAAGTACAACCTCCACAAAACTTTAATTATGGAAGTTTGCATACGTAATTTCTTAATTAAATTGTTTCTCGATGCATTTTTATGTAACAACCGCATCGGTGCACTTTTAAATCGCACTGGTATGCAATAAATAGTAAAGCACACATGTATATTGTGTTTTTTCAAATCATGTTGATGTTGTTGTTGTTTGATTTATAAAAAAATTTATAAGTATGCTAATAATTTCTTTGTTTTTAAATTAAATTTAAGATGTATCATTCATTATAATTTAAAGTTGTCATATAATGTATAACTTCAGTTTTATGAAATCGTTTACTTTGGATTGTAATTGCAAAAACTTATAACCATTAATGTCATATAATGTTTAATTCTTATTCAAGTTGAATTGTTTAATTTCGAGCAAGATACAATATTTTGTTTAAACATGTTTACAAGAAAAATTACTCTTATGAAATGTTATTTTCTCATTTATTTTATTGATAACATTATAATAATTGTTTATAATTAAATTTATAATTGTTTATATTTAAAAAAATATTATAATCATAATTATTAAATATGAAAATGAAATCATTAATAATAATGGATTTTAAATATGAATTTTAAAAAATTATAATTATGAAATATGTAAACGAAATTATTAATAATAATGAATTTTAATATACACAATTTGTTTTAAATGATTTTATTATTTTTTGCTCCACCACCAACTTTATGAATCTCCTCATAAGGAAATGTAAGCATTTGATTTCGTTAGTGAAGAAATTAATTAATTTGTTAAGGTTAAAAGAATATTAAATTAAATTGATTTTATATTAATATTTAAAAATATAAAAAATATTAAGCAAATTCAATAAATAAAATAAACAAAATTTTGTGTAGATGTTATAGCAAGATTAGTCCCCATATTTGACGTAATGATTGTAACATGCAACCAACCACTTTATAAAACAAATGTCAAATTAAGAAATACATTTATATTAGTTCCATTGAAAATCCAAAAATACAATTACTCAATCATATTTTTCTTACGCCCCAAGGGGACGTTTAAAGGTAGACCCAATGCAAGGAATTTTTGACAAGCGGTTGATGGTCTGCAAAAGTTATAGTTTATTAACAACTTGTCACTAAGGGACAAATTATGTATTGAATGCAAAACAACAAATATGGATGCCTTCTTTTTCATTGGAGTGTTCTTCAAAGGAACAATTTGCACTAAATAATGACCTGCAACTGTTTATGAACCCTGCAATGTTCCCATGAGTTTGTCAACGACCGTCGATATATAACAGATTTTTCCTATTAAAGTTTCCAGAAGCATAACCATTCATGCACATACTATTAATGGAAATACTATGTTTGTATTTTACAATATTCAAGTAATCAAACTGACTATAAAGAGGACCACAAAATGGCCTAAGTGTCACTGATTGTTTCGGAGGAACAAATACATATGAAAGGATAAACAACCTAAGATTTCCAACATCTATTTTAGACTTGGAAATCATATAACTATTACCACAAAAAGAGAATTCAATTCCAACATCAAGCACAACGATTGAAGACAGTCAAGCACCATACAAAGCTAGGTTGTAATAGGTTTGGTATTTACTTTGTTGATGGATAGGAAAAGGGAAGTCATCTCTACCTTACAAAAATTGAACAGACTGTGGTGTGTACTTGGACATTTTTTCTCTTAGCTCATACAACTTTTTGAATCTCCTAGTAGAGATGTTTTGGGTAGTATTGATATCATACTTTGACTCACTATAAGAACTCTTTGTTGAATCAACTGAAGGAGATGGGTTGGCCAATTTAGAACAGAACACAACTGATCTAGCTTCCAACTTTTCAAAAAAGGAGCATATGGAAGTGTTCCTATGTGTATTTTATATATCATTTATTGGATTATTGACTGTAGTAGGAGGTACTAGATTGTCAGCTTTGGGTAGTCTATCATTAATATAATGGGACAATGTGACACGTCGAGGGTTATTCTTCAACCCTTTACATTTTTAACAACCACGTACTACTAGCATGTCACAAAATAGATCCAATTCATAGTGTAATACCGTTGACCCAAGTTGCAGGTTACTGGAAGATGACATGTTACAATTGGCAAGGTAAAGGAGATGTCCATTTTCATCAAACATTTGCTTGCGGTATCTTTCTCCTCATAAGAGCTTGCGTCATTTTTGTACTGGTGGAATATCTTGCGCATCCAAACTTGCTCTTGAATTATGATCCGCAAATTAACAAGAAGGCTAATAGAAGTTCAAGGAAAACATCTTATTGCAGTGAGCGCAATGATAGCTCATCCCAACAAGAGAGGAAGGCCAGTTATTTAAGTTTTATTAAACAATTAATATATTTGAAATATTTGTAAGTTTAAATTAATGATGTGTATTGGTTAATGTGTGTCATGTAGAGAAAAAACCTGAAGAAACTCGATAAGATTGTTCACAATTTGAGTGTAAAAGAGCATAAAAACTTTATGGAAATGTTGCAAAGAGAGGAAATAGGTGGATTGAAAGGTAATCAATATGAAGTTTTTTTTTGACTTTTTACTAAAAATGAATTTCTTAACATTAATCGTTGACGAGTTTTAAACACTCGATTTCACATCTTTTAATGTTATGCAAGGATCGATAGTGAGTGAATGGAATCTTTTCCTAAGAGGACAAAAATTCTTAAAGATGTAAATGATGATGATGGCTTGGTCGTCACTTCATCTAGAGTGGTGCTTGAAGTTAATGAGAGGGGTAAATTTTTTTACAGAGCTTTGAGGTATATAGTGGAATTAATGTATAGGCGTGATTTTCACTTACAATACAAAAATCAATCCAGTGACTCCAAGAATCAGTTTATACGTATACTGCAGGAAGCATTTTTGAAGCCATGGTCAATGAGACCTGTGAGACTTGCAATAGAAAAAACTTACAATAACAAAAAAAATCATTTAAAATGTATTATTACTAAACATGTTTTTCTAGAATATGTTCTAATAATTACCAAATTAATTTTTTTTCTATATTTACTTTCATGTCCATTTAAAAAAAAAATTATTGTGTTTTTTCATTTTTCAGGAAGATTATAAAAATTCCAAATGAAAAACGAGGGGAGAGCCAATACGTGTCAGTAGGGATGTTGAAAAAAGTGTACACGAAGATGGTAAAAGAAATGAACATAATTGCATCACAAGAGGATGCATCCCAACAACAACATGCATATGAGGTATGTGATCATTTATTTATTCTTTTATGTACATAGATTTTAATTATCATATGAAATACTAATTTTCAATTTTTTTGTTACAGAAAAGAAAAAAACATAACCCAATTAGCACTTAAGACAAGACGACAAGGAAGAAAAGGGTTGATCGCAAAGTTTGTGAGTACCTATGTTTTCGACGTTACTTAAGTTTTCATATTTTTTGTGATCTTTATATTTAAATAATTAATTTGCACTCCTTCATGGATTTATTCTAATAGGTGCTAACATACAAAGAATATCCAACCAAACAATTGGTCAACATTGGGTTAAGTGAGGGTTGTGAGTATATTTTGAAGTATCAAGGTTTAATTGAAAAATTTGTAAGTAGATATGTTGTTTAACTTCCCTTGTTTTATAATTAATGGAATAATAAGAAACATTTATATTAATTATATCTATTGTTCTTTGTCAGGCGTATTAAACATGCAGGAAATAAAGTATGGAGAGGAGCCAACATAAGATATTTTGACAAATGACATGAGACATATCTTCAAAAGCATGTGTGTGATTTATGAATCACTCATTACTATGGTACATTTTTTTATCTACGCAATCATGTATATTCTACTATATAAATGTAGATTTACTTATTACACTTCATTTATATGTTTGTAGATGGAACATGAATAGGTGGAATATCAAAAACAAGTTGAACAAGAAAACATGTGTTTAAATAACCAAAGTACAATATCACCTACAACTTATCAAGAAATGAGGGATTCACACAACTCGAGCGATGACACCAATTCAAGTGATGAATGACAATCAATATAATTGAATGTTACTACAAATTGTATGCTTTGGAATATATGTCTGTAGAAATCTAGGATTTTGCTTAATGTAGTGGACATAATGTCCCAATTGCATGATGGCATGCTACCAATGAGTGTAAAAATTACATATTGGTTCCATTTTTATCATTGTGGACCGTTACGTTGTCACATTTTGTATGATTGTGGGTCTCTTATTCATATATAATAAAATGAGCTTCTTATTTTATTGCATTCTCAAATGTCATAAAGTGTTGTGTTGTTGATTAATTAATGTTAAATTTAGAGTTGTTATTATGTTCTTTTCAATTTACTAGACAATAATAGCATAATCAAGATCACTGAAAAATACACAATCACAAGGTATACAACATTTATCCTAGAAAACCCTCATGGAGGAGAAAACTGAACAAAAACTTCCTTAATATAGATAACCAATACAATGCCAATATAAAAGACCAAACACAAGAGAATATCCAACACTGAGCAATGCACCTATCTCTCTTCTTCTTCCGACAACTACAACTTCCTTCAAACTTGCGAACTAGATGAGTGACTTGAGTGAGTGTGTGAATGAGGCATCATCCTCTCTTATTTATACTAGCTATAGGTGCTAAGGTTGTGTCTCTTCACCAAGATGGGTTGACTTCTTCAATTAGTGGCTAAAACCACTTTAATTAGCCCTAGGGACCAACTTATCAATTAGCATCATTTAATTAGGTTTTGACCAATCCACAAAATCGGATTTATTCATATACAAAGCCTGGCATGATCAATCCACAAAAGGGGATTGATCTATTTAGTAATAACTCAATAATAAGTAGAATATTCTTCGTAGTTACAATATTTCAACACTCCCTAATCCAAAAAGGATCCAAATAAGGGTAAGAACAACTCAGAACGCATAGAAGCAACTCAGGATGCTTAGAATGGCTCCAGCAGACAAAAAAAGGGAAAATATTCAAAGTTACCAAAAATCAATTAAAATTGCATCATTGTGAAGAGCACATCGCAATATTTCTAACGGCACAAATGGCTCGTCAAACGGAGTTACGGATCAAAAGTTATAAGCAGTCAAAGATCAGGTCAAACTTGGTCAAAAGTCAAAAAGTCAAGGTGACACGTGGCACCACTGCAAGGGTGACATGTGGCACATCCGTACAACTGATTTGACATGGGATGATGTGGCAAGGTAGGCACTAGGACGAATTGAGTGATGAAAAGTGTCGGTTTTGTGGACAAATTATATGGTGCCACGTGACCCAATCATGGGATGCCATGTGGCACCCCTCCAGTGGTTGGCAGGGGTAAAAGTTTTATGACTCCATAGGAGTCAAACCCTTGACCTCTCCTTATCCCAAAGGCTCCACAAATCTGCACCTACCAATAGACCATGTTATGTTCCTTGTTTATAATATGGTGAAACTTTTATTTAAGTATGATGTTTTATATATGCACCAAAGGAAAGGAGCTAGGCCTGGTTATGTCTTGGCCCATACTACCACAGCCTCCACCAGCCTAGGGGTTTATTCCAACTCCACCAAATATCTGCCAGATTTAGCGTGCACCTAGTTTTTGGTTTAACTATATGCTAAAAAAAGGGAGGCCCGTGGGATTTGACCCCGGGACCTCCGCTAACTAATGGCTTAAAATAGCTCCACCTTCTAGTGCACCAAGCACCTCATTTATTCCTAACTGCCTAAGTTTTATTAAATAAGGGAGCCTTCGTTCAGAGTTCGGGATAGAGCACAAGAGAGGACTCTGAGCACGCCCGTACAGACTTGTACGGACTAGGGCATGCTTTTCGAGATTTCTTCATCATTTATTGCAGGAGAAGTGGCATGCAAACCGAGGCAAGAGTGCCTCTTGGGCCAAAAAGTGTCTGTGTAATATACTAGATCTAAAAAGTATGCAGAATAGAAATAAAATGCTAGAAATGGCAGAATAACAGTAATATAACCAGCATAATCTCCATAATAACACAGAAATGATATAAGAGAAACAACAGAAATAACACTTTGATTCAGTAAGCAATGTTCACAGGCCTCTTCAAGGGGGGAACCTCTAGTTGAGTAGTGATTTGTTACAATAATCTCCAAGCTAGGGTTTTCATACCATCAACCCTTATTTATACTAAATATGTCTATCAAGAGAAGCATCTAGAGGAAGATCCTTCTAGAAGCGGAAGCTTCTATTAGGTCTTCTTACATCCGCCTTATTCTATTTTATTGAAAGGCCTTATTAATATTGACCTTTATTACATCTGAATATATTGCTCTACCTAGGGGTAGGTTAGGACCCTAACATGTCTGCCCCTTTAAAAATAGCCTTGTCCTAAAGGCTTGAGATGTGGAAACTGCTGCAAAATGGTAGGTGGTTCCCAAGTGGTATCTACTAGAGTTGTATCTTTCCACTGGACGAGCATTTCCTTGATGGTTTGTTGACACAAGCGATGCTCACGATGGTTCAAAACTACTTCTAGTTGTAGCCAAATGAATCCTTCTTCAGCTAACTCGGGAAGGTTGGTTTGAATTTGGCACCGAGTTCCAATCACCTTCTTTAAGCATGAAACATAAAAAACAGGATGTAGCTTCGAATGACCGGGCAAAGCTAATTGATAGGCGACTTGATCTACACTCTTGAGAACTATATAAGGACCATAAAATTTGGGGGCTAGCTTCTGACAATCCTCGGCCTTGAGGGAATTTTGCTTGTATGGTTGCAGTTGCAAAAACACCTGCTCCCCTTCTGCAAATTGATGTTCAGAGAGAACTTGATTTGATTGTTGCTTCATGCGATTCTGTGCCATGACCAAGTTCTCTTTAAGGGTACGGAGAATATCCTCTCAAACTGTAAGTGTTTGGTCAACCGCCTGGACCTTCGAGGTACCCGGTAAGTATGAGAGAACTGAAGGTGGTTTTTGTCCATACACTGCTTCAAAAGGAGTCATGCATGTAGTTGTATGGTAGGAAATGTTGTACCACCATTCAGCTAGGGGTAACCATTGAACCTATTGATTTTTCTTTTTAGAGGCAAAACACCTCAGATATGTCTCCAAACACTTGTTGAAAACTTCCGTTTGACCATCAGTCTAGGGATGATAAGCTGTGCTGAGATGCAATTGGGTGCCCTGAAGCTTGAACAGTTCTTGCCAAAAATTTCTTGTGAAAGTTGGGTCACAATCAGAAACAATAGAGTGCCGCATGCCATGAAGCTTGAAGACCTGGTCCATGAAAATTTGAGCCATCATGGATGCAGTAAATGGATGTTGAAGAGTGCAGCAATGAGCATACTTGGAAAGGCGATCGACAACCACCATTATGACTAATTTATTTCTTGATTTGGGTAAGCCGGTAATAATGTCCATAGAGATATCCTTCCAAATAGCAGGTGGGATCAGAAGCGGTTGTAGTGTGCGCGGAGATTTGACTATTTCTCCCTTGTTGTGTTGACACACCTCACATTCAATGACAAAATTTTGAATTTCATGTTTCATACCATCACAGAAAAAAGAACGTTTGACCCTGTCATAGGTTTTGGTGAACCCGGAGTGCCCCGCTGTGGGTGTAGCATGAATCTCAGACAGTACTATGGATTTAATCTTGGATTGTTTACTTAAATACAAACAACCTTTTTATCGAAGCTCATCCTGGAGCCAAGAGTATCCTTGGGGAGCTGGAGCATTGGTCTGCAATTGCTGGATCAGATGCGAAATTTTGGGATCTTGTAGCCATTCCTGGCGAACATCTTGGAGCCAATCCGGTACAATGAAGGAAAGAGAAAAAAGGGATCCTTCGTCTTCATATTTTCGGGACAGTGCATCCGCCACCACAAAGTCTTTTCCTTTCTTTTAAATGATCTCATAATCATATCCAAAGAGTTTAGTCACCCATTTTTGTTGCTCCTGGGAGGAAATGCATTGTTCCAGAAAGTACTTGAGGCTTTGACGGTTTGTCTTAATTTGGAAACGTTGCCCCGAGAGATAAGGGTGCCACAGATCAACAACATGCAGAATAGCCAACATTTCCTTTTCATAGATGGGTTTGCCCATATTCATTTCAGATAGTTGCTTGCTGGTGAAGGCCAAAGGTTGACCCTCTTGCATAAGGACAACACCGATTCCTTTCCGTAAGGCATCACATTCCAACACAAAGGTCTTTTTGAAATCATGAAGAGACAGAACTGGAGTGGTGCACATGGCCATCTTCAAGGTTTGGAAAGCTTGAGAAGTGGCCAGAGTCCAAGTGAAAGAGTTCTTTTTTAGGAGAGCAGTGAGAGGTGCTGCGATCTTGCCATAATTCTTAACAAACTTGCTATAATACCCTGTTAAGCCCAAAAATTCACGCAAGATTTTGAGAGTCTTTGGGTGCGGCCAGTCTTACATAGCTTCAATTTTTTTCGGATCCACTCTGACACCATCCTTGCCAACCAGATGACCCAAGTATTCTACTTCTGAGGCACCAAAGGCACATTTAGACTGTTTCAGGAAAAGTTGGTGCTGAGAGAGTA
>SNQJ01S0060697.1:0-10244 GCA_010110895.2 Picea sitchensis | reverse complement strand
AGGAATGGGAAATTTGTCTTTAATGGTCAGTTTGTTGAGGGCACGGAAGTCAGGACACATTCTCCGAGAACCTTCTTTCTTTAGGACCATGACTACCAGGGAAGAGTAAGGGTTCGTACTAGGACAGATAACACCTGCAGTAAGGAGTTCCTGGACCATTTTCTCAATTTCATTTTTTTGTGAAAAGGGGTGGCGATATGGACGGATATTGGGAGGAGTGATGCCTGGTACAAGGGGAATGGAATGATCATGAACACTACAGGAAGGAGGGAGTCCTTGGGGAGTGGAAAATAACATTTGATGTTTAGAAAGGAGGGCTTGGAGGTCTTGCAGCACTGGGGGTGTCTATGTTGCTTGTATGGCATGGAGTTGGGCAATGACACTAGAATGACCCTTTTTTAGTAGCTTTTCTGTGCAATGGGAAGTAATGACCTCAGGTGAACCTACAGTGATGCCTTGGAATTTATATTGGTGGCCTTCCTGGTCGAATTGCATGGTTAATTCCTTAAAATCCATGAGAATGGGACCTAAAGCCCTTAGCCAGTTGGCACACAACACAATGTCACAACCTCCCATGTCGATAGCAAAGATATGGGATTTTAGGTGGTAGTCACCGATTTGGAGATGCACATTTTCAGAGCGCCCTCCACATTTCATGGAACCACCATTGGCAATCATGATTTGGAAATTGTTGGCAACATGGATGTAGCAATGGGTTTCTTAGGCAATGCGACGATGAATGAAATTATGGGTGCTTCCACTATCAACCAGAATGATGACCTTTCGATGCTTGATGTAACCGATTAACTTGAGGGCTTGGGGGGCAAAGAAGCCAGTGAGAGAATTGAGGGAAATTATCGATTCCACTTCAGGAGGGTCAGAGAGAGTGGTTATGTTAGTGATTTCAGGTGACTCAGGCACAGGGGGAGTTTCAACCTCCTCTTCTACAATATCCTCGAAGATGGCCATAAAAATATTTTGTTCCTTACATTTGTGGCCCGAGAAATATTTGTCATCACAATTATAACAAAGGAATTTAAGTTGGCGTTCATCCATTTCATCCCTGGTCAATTTTTAGATCTTTACTGGGGTAGAGGGAGTAGTGGGGTTTACGGGTTTAGGGAGAGGGATAAAGGAAGGTTTATGATTTTGAGAGGATACAAGTTTTTGTGCTTCTTTATCTTTTTTAGTGGCCTCCACCCAAGTCAAAGGTCGAGCCATGAGGATATGGGCCCGAATCTCATCTTTGAGGCCACTGACAAAACACTCTCGAAAGAAAGCATCATTCATGCCCTCTGTTCGAAAATCCAGGCACTCAAAGGAAGCTATAAAGTCTTCTACTATTCCTGATTGTTTCAACTTTTTCAAACGGTCCAAATGGTTGGTGTCAGTATCAAATCATTGGTGTCAGTCACAAATTGTGTCCAGGCAATATACCCTTGACGAGAAGTTTTTCTCCATAGCCACCATTGCCAGCGTTCTTGATCTAAATGGAGAACACCATACCAGAGTTTGGCCAAGTCATCTGTAATGCCATATAGAGAGAAATAATGTTCCATTTGGGTTACCCAACCAGTGGGGTCCGAGCCATCAAATTTGGTCACATCCACCCATGGAAGGCATCTGTCACATTGAAAGTGATGGGGCTGAAAGTTGTGGAATTGGGAGGAAGTTTCACCTTCAGTCATTGGATGGGCTTCAGATAAAGGGTCATCTGTAGGGATTTTCATTTTGGTGCAGAGTGATGCAAAGGCAGATTGAAGCTGGGTGGTCAGTTCATGTTTGACTTCTTCCATGGAGGACTGCACTACTGTATTTATGGTTGTATTGATGGATGTATCCATGGAGGCAATAGTAGCACTGAGTTGTTTCACTTCATTTTGGGTCTTGAGGAAATTAGATTGCAAGGTGTTGAAGCAAGACTCCAGTTCTTGGCTACGAGTATGGGCCATGAGGATGGGTGAACTGAAAAGGAGGGGGTAGGGTCAAATTTTTTTTTCCGAAAAATGATATGGATGAATGTGATAAGGGCGAAGAGATGAATCCAGTGGGATAGGTCTCAAATAATGGTGAAAAAAATTCCAGACTTTTTATTTTATTTTATTTTATTTATTTTTTTTACACCTGCGGAGTTATACTTCGGTCTGAAGAATACTACAGTGATGAAATCCCCAAATGCTTAACCAGAAAGAAATGTGTGTTTACTTGGAAACCCAAACACAGTTGCGCGGCAATAGATCATGTCTGTGTTAATTTTTATGTTTCTGTCCCCCAAGGGTTAGGTATTCAAAGATTCTACAGACAAGGGTTTGCCCTATGCTATAGCTCTCTGATATACGTGCAGGGTCCAACAGTAGTACTCGACCCAATATCTCAGGACACTAACTAAGGAGGATAGACCGTACCCNCAACAGGGGTTACAAGGGTGGCCAACAGATGTGAGCTTAAGAACCACTTGTATTTCCTGCATGTATGAATCCCTCAACCACGAGTTTATGCATGTAACGACAGATATCTGTGGCTTAAAGATGCCAGAATACGTCTCTACCTTGAAAAAGAAATTCCCACAATTTCTGCCAAGGAAAGTGCTCTGATACCACTTGTAATATACCAGATCTAAAAAGTATGCAGAACAGAAATAAAATGCTAGAAATGGTAGAATAGCAGTAATATAACCAACATAATCTCCAAAATAACATAGAAATGATATAAGAACAACAATAGAAATAACACTTTGATTCAGTAAGCAATGTTCATAGGCCTCTTCGAGGGGGCAACCTCCAGTGGAGCAGCACTCTGTTATTATAATCTCCAAGCTAGGGTTTTCATACCCTCGACCCTTATTTATACTAAATATGTCTATCAAGAGAAGCATCTAGAGGAAGATCCTTCTAGAAGGTGAAGCTTCTATTAGGTCTTCTTACATCCACCTTATTCTATTTTATTGAAAGGCCTTATTAATATTGACCTTTATTACATCTGAATATATTGCTCTACCTAGGTGCGGGTTAGGACCCTAACAGTCTGACTTGGATCGAGGCGTGGAGACAGGCATTTCTAGGTAAAATGATGCCACGAACACAATGGTGGTGTTAGTTTTCTGATATGAGAAAATATTTTGTATATTAACTCTAGAATGAGGTATAGTTATGTATTTTGCCCAATTCTTTTGTGGAGTTAATAAAAATACCTACCCATTTGAGAGCACGACCTGGAGACGTAGTCCACCAGGGACGAAATCCGTTATCAAGTTCTTTGTGTTCATATTGCATGATTATGTCTCTTTCCTTTTGAGTTTTTCCTTCTTTATGGTGTACTTTAGTTTATGCTCATTTAATACAATTCTTTAATAAGTCACCTAACGAAAAGATCTCAGATCATGTTGGTATCAGAGCAGTCGTCTTTGACTTGAATTTTTGAGTATGAATTCTTACTAGGGCCAAGCATAAGCAGGGTGAAGGAACTCTTAAGAATTCCAATCCCGAAGTTGGTCGTGCATCCCAAAGGAAGAATATGGCAGAAGAGGATAAGCGTGATGAACAGGAGAAAAACTTTCACATGGTATTTTATCGCATGTCAGAAATGATCGAACGAATGTATGGAGATTATGAGAAGAGGATGAAGAAGAAAGGGAAGAAAAAGGAAGCACCACCTAATGATGATGCTTCGGTAAACCAAGGGGATGGAGGAGATCCTCCTGAGCCTCCATCTTCACCTTCAAGTTCTAGTTCTTCTTCCTTTGAGCATTCTCATCACTCTCAGCATTCTAACCATAAAGACTTTTTTAATAAACCATTATTAAAGCTTGATGTAAAGTTTTCTTTACCTATGTTTAATGGATATGTTAATCCTGAAAATTTAGACAAATGGATCCGATGGGTTGAAGTATATTGTCGTGTTCAACATATTAACGAAGAGGAAGTTAAACTGAAACTGGCTTCTCTTCAGTTGGAAGGCACCGCTCTCGTATGGTGGGATAACAAGCTAGATGATAGAAGTAACTATGGTAAGCTTCTTTCCTCATGGTCGGAATTTAAAATAGAGATAAGGAAGCCACTCTATCCGTTAGGGTATTTACATAAAGCAATGATGGAATGGAAAACTTTGAGACAGAGTAAAGGTCAGACAATACAAAGTTTCACAGAAGAATATATGAAGAAATCTCTAGCATTGAACATTCCTTTGGATTCTTATGAAACTTTAATGAAGTGTATTGTCGCACTTCACAGTTATATTCATCATACTTTTCTCTTGTTTAACCCCACTAGTCTTGACGAAGTTTGTGTGCAAGCTACTCACCTTGAGAACAGGGGGAAACATGTTCAAGAAGATCCCACGAAGAAACCTTCCAATTTCCTACAAAAGACTTTCAAGAAGTTTAAAAGGAAGGACAAGAAGACCGCTACAGTAACGAGAGAAGGAGTAAAACCATCTTCCACTCATTGCAAGCAGAACGGTCACGATGAAGAACACTGTTGGAAACTACATCCAAAAAAGAAGCCAAAACAGTTTGGTGGAAAGGGGAAGACGAAGACTGTTACTACAATGCAGCAAGATATTGGTTCCGAATAAGGAGATGAAGGAAAGATCACAATGGCTGGAGTACAAGGTAAAGATTCTCTTGATTCTAGTTCAAGATCCAATGATGAATCTCATATTGATGAATGAAAGAGGAATGAGTTATTTGAATACAAGTTGTATCTAAACATACTAAGATAGATAGATTATTTGATCCAAGTTCCCAAGTAAACTTAATATCTGAAGCACTTTTCAAGAAGATGGGTCTTGTAATGAAACCACATCCAAAGGCTTACCCTCTTGGTTGGGTGTGTGACAAAGAAAAACTTAATGTCACCAAAAAATGTAGGGTCAGATTTGTTTTTTCTTCAAAGTTGATTGATGAAGTGGATTTGGATGTTGTACCACTTGATATATGTGGCATAGTGTTGGGGAGTCCTTATCTTTATGATAGAAAAGAAGTCTTATTTCTTCATGAGAACAAATACCACCTTACCAAAGGGGGCATGGAATATATTGTTAGAGCTCATAGAATGAGGGTAAATATGACACTTGTTAGTGCAGGGCAAATGAAAAGACTCATAACCACTAATAAGAGATATGTACTCATGGTCGTCAAAGAGAAATATGTCGGGACATCTGATGCTTTCCAAGGGTGTGATCCATCTCATAAAAAGGAATTAATTGATATTGTTTCTAAGTATGATGATAGTTTTTAGGAACCAGAAGGCTTACCTCCTAAGAGGGAAATCCAACATGAGATACATCTTCAACAAGATTCTTCTCTTCCTAATGTGGGCATGTACAGGATGTCAGTTGTGGAGATGACAGAGATCAAGAAGCAGGTATAGGGCTTATTGTATCAAGGGGTCATCAGGCCTAGTTCATCTCCTTGTGGTTCTATGATCGTGATGGTGCCAAATAAAGATGGCACATGGTGAATGTGAGTCGATTACCGGGCCTTAAATAAAATCACGGTGAAAAATCGATACCCTCTTTCTCGCATAGATGATTATTTGATCAATTAAACAATGTTGTTTATTTCACTAAGTTGGATTTGCACAATGGATATCATCAAATCAGGGTTGCAGAACAGGGAAAACTGCCTTTAAAACCAAACAAGGATTGTTTGAGTGGTTAGTTATGTCGTTTGGGATTTGTAATTCTCTGGCAACTTTCATTCGTGTGATGAATGATGTATTCAGGCCTTTCCTGGATGAATTTGTGATTGTGTATTTAGACGACATTCTTCTTTTTAGTAGGACTTGGGATGAACATGTAAGGCAGGTAAAACAAGTATTGGATACTTTGCAAAGGGAAAAGTTGTATGTGAAAATGTCGAAATGCAAATTTGGCAATACTTCACTTGTATACTTAGGTCATATCGTGGGAGGAGGACAATTGAAGATTGATCCTTCCAAAATTGAGGTAATTGTAAAATGGCCTGAGCCAAAGAGTGTAACCAAAGTCCAAAGCTTCTTGGGTGTAGTCCAATATTGGAGGAGATTCATTCCCAACTTCTCTTTTATAGCATCTGCTTTGGATGCCTTAACCAGTGTGAAGAAGACTTTTCAGTGGGAATGAAAGAAACAAAAAACTTTCACCATTTTGAAGGAGAAGATCAGTACTGCAACAGTATTAGCACTGTCAAATCTTCAACAGTCGTTCAAGATTGATACAGATGCCGGCGGATACACCATGGATGTAGTATTGTTGTAATATCGTAAGCTTATCTATTACCACTCTGATACTTTTAACCAAGTTGTTGTTAATTATCCTACATATTATAAAGAGTTGTATGCATTAGTTCAAAGCGTAAAGAAATGGAAGCACTACTTGTTAGGTAAGGAAACAATTATATATATAGATCACCAGCCCTTACAATATATTCAAGCATAGACCAAACTACAACAATCTCGACACTACAGATTAATGGGTTTTCTACAACAATTTCATTTGGTAATCAGGTACAATAAGGGTACAAGTAACAAGGTATCCGATATTCTTTCTAGACCTCCTATTGTTGCTTCTATTATTTTGAAGAATACTTCTTTATCTCATGATAGCTATGTAGAACAATATGCCATCGATGAAGATTTTAAAGAAGTATATGAGAAGCTAACCCATGGTGCACAGGTAGAGAACTATTGTCTACAGGGAAAATTACTCTATCATCTTGGGAAGTTATGTATTCCTACAAGTGAACGATTCCATATGATATGAGAAGCTCATAATTCTCTTGTATCTGGGCATTTTGGGGTAGGAAAAACTGTGTCTCATTTGAAAAGGCTTTGTTTTTGGCCTCAAATGAAAGTAATTGTAACTAAATATGTAAAGGGGTGTGTGATGTGTTCTACTTGTAAGCCCAGTAATAGAAAATTGGGGCTATACTCACCACTTCTTATTCCATCCCATCCATGGGAAAGTGTCTCCATGGATTTTGTAGGGGTTTGTTGGCATGTTTTCAGACAGAGGCAAAGTATGTGTGTTTGTCATTGATGGAAAAGATCAAAATCAACAGTGCAATGATAATGGCATGGCAATGGAAAGTCCAACAGTGAAGAGCAACAGTGATCATTGGATCCCATTCAAATTTCTCGATGGCCATCAGATCTGAATTCAGAGAAGAGTAGCACGCAGTAGACGAGAATAGATCTCGAGTGCTAGATCTGAGTGCGAGGTCTGAACGTCGTTGGATCTAGGAGAACTTGCACATTCTTTATAGTGCAAGGAGAATCAGGCTTACAAAATCCCGAAAATGGGAGGACCGTTCATCTTTGGGAAGGACACGTGGTTACAGATCAACATTTCGTTGACTGAGATGTCAAAGGAAGAATTTCCCTAACCTCTCAAACTCGCGATATGCGAAATCATGAATTAATCTAAGTCGTTGATCAAAGGGATATCGTGGATCATTAATCAGGCATAAAGAAGGCTCCTGAATTTGTGAAATGATCCTGGCCATTGAAGCCAGAGGACACATGGCGAGCAATTGGCATTTCGCTGACTGAAAGGTCAAAGGAAGGAGTGCTCTAACCTCTCTAACTCACGATATGAAAAATCACAAAATAATCCTAGCCGTCAAATCGAGGATTGATCTGGAATGTTGATCAGGCATAACGAAGGCTCGTGAAGTTTCAAAATCATGATAAGATCTAGACCATTGGGTCCATAGGACATGTGGAAAAAGATCGTCAAAGGAATGAGGTTTCCTAACCTCTCGAACTCGCGATATGTGAAATCGTGAAATAATCCTAGTTGTTGGATCAAGGAAAAATATTGGTCGTCAGATCTAGGAGGTGAATGTGGTTGACCACGTCAGAAAGGATAGGTGGAAGACTACGTTAGCATTGACACATGGCACAATCAGACAATGACAAGTGTCAAGTTGATTCGATAATTCAGACCACTGGAAATCACAATTTTGAGTAACACGTGGCAACCACTTAGCTTATGACACGTCATTGAGTGACGAAAGAACGACATCACTCCGGGAGTTTAGTTTCGGGAGTTTTAGCATCAATACTCCCCCAAAGTCCCGAAAGCTGAAGTTCTGGGATGAAGGATAGCTGTCTATTCACCACGGATCATGGACTATTGATGTAAAGAGCGAAGCACTCAAATGACTAGCCAGTGGTCATATATCATGGTCACATCATCGAGAATTGGAGGAAGGTGCTAACAACAAAGCTATATTCCGGGGATCACAACTTGGAGTGTCAAGACACTTCATCATAGGAATGCCAAAATGTTGGAATGCCGAAATGATGAAATTTCGAAATGTCAATGTAACCGGTGGTCACGTGAGTGGAAGGAGCTAGCATAGCTAGGCTCCATTTCGGGGTTTGCAATATGAGGAGTCAAGGAGATTCAGTTACTATTCAGTTGCAGAACTGAATCATGGTTCTTGGACGGTTGGCTATTCAGTTGCTGAGGCATTTTTTCCCAAGAAGATTCGAGGTGTAATCGAAGAGGAAGTGCATAAAAGAAACACGCTGTGACTGTGCGTGGTGGGTTGTTTTGAATGAAAAATGAGTTGAACTGTAAGAGAGGTAAAATTACAGTATGCACAGTGTGAAAGAAAACTCAAAGACGTGAAACAGAAGCTGAACAGATAGAATTAGAGAACATTAGCATAATAGACAGAGGAAGAGCATATTTGCAAAACAGTTAGAAGCAGACCAAATTTACATAATAGAGAAGAAGTGGTAAGAATTGATTTATCTGTATTGTTGGTTATTCAATCATTTATTTGTAATAAGGGTGGTAGGTAGGTGCTAGGGAGGACTATTTTCCTTAGAGGTTTGAGTGGGTGCTTGAACACAGGGAGTTGTAGCTTCCATCTAGTTGCAGCCAGAAAAACCAGGGTGGCAGGGTGGTACAAGGGAGAACAGTTGTTCTCTGTTATATAGGTTGGTGCCTGTGTGATTGGAAGTTGGTGCTTCCATCCAGTTGGTGCTAGAACACTTAGGGAGTTGTTTCTTCCTTCTAGTGGGTGCTAGAGAAACCAGAGAGTTGGTGCTCTCAAACAAGTTAGAGCTTGTAAAATAGAGGTAGCAGCCTCACATTGAGTTGATTCTCAATTATATATGATGTACATAACTTAAAATACTACCCATCATTTCGAAGAAGAAGAGGTTTTCTCCCTTTATTGGTTTACTCATGAAAATCTATCTCTGTGTATACCTTATGTGTGACTGATGCTCATTATTTATGTTGTACATATGTTGTATAATACTAATGATCACTTGAAGAAAAACTAAGAATGGTTTAATAGACTTAATATTGTTTAAGCACAGTAACAACCGATTCACCCTCCCTCTCAGTTGTCTTAGTAATTTCAACAATTGGTATCAGAGCGGCTTCCTCTTATCTAAAGGTAGATATGTAAGCTTAAACATGAAAAGTCATGAAGGGACTTCAACCACTAAGCCTCCTCTGTTTGACGGAACAAATTTTTCCTTTTGGAAGGTTAGAATGAGAACATACCTAATGGCCTTAGGTGCTGATGTTTGGGATGTAGTAGAGACTGGATAGATAAAGCCAGTTGTGCTAGCTTCCAAGGATGATAAGTTGGAATTTAGCTTTAATGCTAAGGGAATGAATGCTATCTTGAATGGACTTGCAGAAACTTGAGTTTGTAAAGGTGATGCATCTTCAAACTACCAAAGAAATGTGGGATAAACTTATTAGCAGCTATGAAGGAAATGAGAAAGTAAAATATGCCAAACTTCAAACATATATATTGAAATTTGAACAACTAAAGATGAATGAAGATGAAATAGTTAGCAAGTATTTTTTAAGAGTTGAAGAACTTGTGAATGCCATGAAGGGTCTTGGTGAGAAGTTTGAAGAATCATTCTTAGTTCAGACAATTTTAAGATCTCTGCTTGATAAATTTAATCCAATTAATACAGAACCTATCAAGTTTTTTAAATCCTCAAACATTGACAATAGTCACTCTACAGAAACAAAGAAAGAGAATCAGCCGCCAAGAAGGAATGAAAGAAAAAGTACCAGAACCAAATCTATAGATCAGAGAGATTATCGGCATGAAAGAAATCGACCTCCTCAAAGAAGACAGACTTTTTCAAAGTACAAAGGTTTTTTCTATGGTTATTGTTTTTTCTACTCTAATTTTGGTCACAAAGCTATAAACTGTTCTTTAAGATTTAGATATGAACAATCAAGATATTCAACGAATAACCATATTCCACAACAAAGAT
>SNQJ01S0060696.1:89831-103375 GCA_010110895.2 Picea sitchensis | reverse complement strand
ACTACCCATTTACCTACGTCATATCCCACTAACCCATGCACACTCCCGCCTACATTATACTCCCGCTCACTTCCATACTCCCGCGCCCCTTTCCACTTACCATCAAATTAATCCACGCTCCGTATTCAATTCCGGACCCCCCCCCGTGAGTCTGAAATTTAACGAAGAGGGGGGGTCCGGAATTAAATTAAAACCCAAGCAAATCTACACAGCCCACAATTGCCCAATTAAATCAACGAACCAGATCCAATTCCGGACCCCCCCGGGTGGTCTACGTTTAACGAGGGGGGGGGGGTCCGGAATATTTTCCCGACAAAAAACCATTTTTGCCCAAGTTTACCATTTTTTGCCTAATTTACCACGTCACCTTCCAGGTTAGATTCTGAGCAAACGGAGGTGGATTTTAGAAATCCGAGAGAGGTTTTTGGTCAGCACAGGATGAGGAACAAAAACCTCTCCCAGTTTTTTCAATGGCATCACGAGAAGAGAGAGTCGAAGGAATATTTGAGGCCTATTTTTCCAGATTTTCCATTTTCCGTTTCAGTCCCGATCTTTCAGGAGCTGTCACGGCCAGATGGGGACGAATTCGGCGAAACCGAAAGAATGTTTTATCCAACACATGTCCATATACAATAACCTCTTTCAGTTTGCGCCCAGGTGTCATATTTGAAGAGAGAATCACGTCTGAACGGGCCCTTGTTTCGCAGCAAAACGGTCCATTTTTCATGGCAGAAAGCTCTGAATTTCGTGGGAGTGGTGGCTATTTTTGGCCGAGGCAGTTAAACCGACTAGCGAAACTTGATGGGGACGATCTGTCTTATTTATAGAGATGATTTTAATGTAAAAGGGTTGGATCTTCACGCCCTAAGGCTGTAAAGCTGTAACATTTTTTAACAGATCTGCCATTAATGAAAGAGGCACTTTACAGGATTCCTGTGCATGTTTACTGGTGATGTGATTTTCTCAGTTGAATGTTTTCTTGCTCTGTAACCACTTTGTTTTCTGAATCTAATCTTTATGAATAGCATTATGTCTCAGGATTTATCTCCGATACCCTGTTTCCGACTCTAAAGATTTGAATTTTCATCTTCTAAATATCTTCAATCAAGAGATTCTTAAGTGCCTGTTGGTTGAAGTTATTTCCTCATCTTTTCCTCTGATCATCATTTAAATTATTAAAGATCCAGTGAGTGTGTTACCTCGCCTTGTGAAGGATTTCTTCAGCGTTTCTGGTTGTACCTCAGATTTTATTAATTACAGACCCCATAGCCCAATGGATGTGTAAACTGTCTCAACCAATTCAAAAACCCTTTTTACAACAAAACCCTTATCCTTCATAACTAGCCTAATATCTCCTCAAACAAAGCTATATTACACAGAGAGATCCCTCTCTGAGTCTTGGAGGGCTAGATCCAAGACTCGAAGCGGTTCTGATGTTGCCTCTGTGATTGCCTTTCAGCCTTGGGCAAATTACAGAGTGCTAACACAGTGTATACAACAACCTGTGTATACCTTTTGAGCTTCTTAGGGTTTGTTATTCAAGATCAACTCAGATCCTCTGCAACCAATATATCATTCTCTTCTATCTCTGACTGTCCAAACTAACCACTAGCCAGTTACATCACATCCAAGCTCTCCAATATCTTTCTCATACTCCACAACAAATAAATATGAATGTTATCTCAATCATGTATAAACAACTAGTATACCATAGCAATCATGTCACCACTAAATCCAAAGAGTATTTCTCACTCCATCAACCAAGTCAACCAAACTGAACCACATCATAGAAGCCATAGTAAGAATTCCCTAAACATTCACATCACATCAAGCAATAATATCCATCAAGAAAATAATGTAACCATACCAGTGTCTCAGTGATAGATCTGAGCCCATAGAATGCATATCTGGAACCTGCTTCAGTCTTCAACAACTTTCCATCATCTCAACCACAAATCTCCATGATTTTATCCATTGTACGCTCCTTGTACACGGTCAACCCGCGTATACCTATAGTGTATATGAACCCTATACACAGACAGTCCGCGTATGACTCAGAAACTAGGGTTTCTGAACTTCCGAAACTTTCGTCGTCAAGATATTTGATATTGCCAAAACTTTGATGCGTCCATGAGATCCTCCTCTCGCTTTCTTCCTCAGAATAGATCTTCAATCATGCTCAAGAGATCCACACCAAAGATTCTCTCACAAGAAGCTCTCCATCAATACTCCACAAGATAATCTCACATGAAACTCTCCATTGATCCACAAAAAGGATGATCTACAAGAGACCATTGATATCTTATTTATACTTTCATCCTCTAGGTTATTTAACCCAATTCTAGGCCACTTAACCTATTTTCCTTATTCTAGGGTTAACCACTTTCCATAAATAGAAAGTTCTCCAATACTTTATCATTTAAATATACCTTCTTGATTTTGTCACTTCTCTTTATTATTTAAATAATCCACCTTGACTTTGTCATTTTACTTTATCATTTAAATAATGATTTCTTCTTTTAGGTCACTTTGACTTCTTTGACCTTGGGCGCTTCAAGCCTTCATATGGGGTCCTCCAACTTTGTAAGGCCATAACTCTCAAACCATGAGGAGTTATGTGACATTCCACATACCACCGGAAATGGTATGACAAGCACTATCCATCTAGGATAGTTTCACCAACAACTTCATTGATCTTCATCTCATTATTCGACATACAAGCATGGGTCCTCCAACCATTCTTCTAGGATAAATCATTCCACAAAGCGTCTTCCCATGAGGGCTTTCACCATAAGGGGACCACTTTGGAGTTCATCCATTTTTTCATCTTATCAATCATGATAAGAAAATAATGAGTCATTTATGCATCATATACATCAACTATGCATCAAGTATCAATGACAAATCATTGATCCATTTTTCATCTATGCATAATATCAATTATCCATCTTTATCAATTGGTTTCCACTTGGACATCTATCATTCTCATCAAGGACAATACATCTACATTGTACATCAATTAATCATTTGACATCAATCAATCAAACCATTAGCATCAATGACAACATGATCCAACACAACAGACCCACAAAACCGCATCCAATACTTCTTTTGAAAATCCAATTAAGAACTTAGAAGGAAAGAGAAAGAGGTTGTAAACCCAAAACTACAAGGCTATAAAATATTCGGAAATGAACTCCACATTTCTGAGTAGAGCATCCACATAACCAAAGAGACCACCCCCCTATTGTAAATTATAATTCTACATCAATTGAGATGTATCAAACTTATAAAGTCAGAACCCCCAACACTAAGACTTTGTAGGATTTTGGAACTAGAGACACTCAAAACAAACAAAATTGCAAAACAACCAACCACATTGAGAAGTTGAACCAACCTGAAACCCACAACGCCCGCATACCTTTTGGTACCTTGCATAGACCTTTCAACACCTTGCATGATGATGTTACATAATCTCACCTAGCCTATAATATAAAACATCCCAACTTTCAAAATCCCATTTCACCAAGAACTTGAGCATGTGTGAGCGGAGCTTAGGTATCGTCATGGTTATTATATCACCTTGGAAGTAGGGATAACATGTGATAGACATGTGGCTTATTAACTCATTGGTACTTTCCATTAAGTTCATGAGGTTGATTAAGGTATGATTTGGGAGACTAATGAACCATTGTCCCTAAACTTCCCCATTTTTAAATCATTGCCTCATTTGTGAGAGAGCCTTCTTGGAAATTGTTTTCCCTTAAAACTTGGTAAAATGATATTTTTTTAAATCTAGTGACCTCTTATTGACCTCATGCCAAAATGGATGCTAGTCAGTCGAAAGAGGGCCAAAATGAATGTTAGTCAATCAAAAGAGGTTTATTTGTTCATTAACTGTATGATTATGCTCGAGTCTCCCATCATTATTAGAGAATGTATTTATGCATCCACAACCATATGTAATCCTTTAAATAATGCATATGTTTATGTCTAGTTATTGGAGCAGATTCCTAGTCCCCAAACATAGGACAATTTTATTTTTCCTCTAAGATTAATAAAAATCCCCTAAATACCTTCCACTCTTGAAAATAATAAATTGGATTTAAGTAAAGAAAATAAAAATAAAAAATTAATCAAATCAAATGAATAAAAGATTTTTTTGCAAAAAAAATTCTCCTGAGGAATTCAAACCTCAAGACTTTTCTCCTAAGGAATTCAAACCTAAAGACTTAATTTTTTACACACCTATTGCAATTATTTTAACTTGTAAAATAATAACTATGCTAACACAAATAAAAATAAAGAGTTAGTTGAATCAAATGAATAAAAAAAAAAATATTTTCCTAGGGAATTCAAACCTCAAGACTTTTGTTCCTATGGAATTCAAACCTAAAGACTTACTTTTTTACACACCTATTGCAACTATTTTAACACGTGAAGTAATAACTATGCTAACACATATTAAAATAAAAATAAAGAGTTAGTTGAATCAAATGAATAAACAAGTTTTTTTAAAGAACTTCTAGGCAATTCAAATCTTATAGTTTTTAAATAATTTCTGAGGAATACAAATCTTATAGTTTTTAAACATTTTTAGGAATTCAAATCTTAAAGTTTTTTTATTTTTTCACATATCTATTGTAATTATTTTAACACAAATTTATTAGTAATTATGCTAATACATATAGCTTTTTTTCTTCTTTTTACTTTATTTTTGAAAACATTTGATTTTAAAAACTTGAGTTTCACTAATACAATTTGTTATAGCCTAACCCAATATGCGAAAGCAAAGTGAATAGTTATTTTGGAAATGCATTCAATAAATTTTACAAAAATAAATTAACCAAGTTCAAATAATTTGTAATATTTGAGTAAACCAATAAACATAACCATAAATTAGTAGAAAGAATTAAAAAAAAAACTAAGACTTATATGTACCATAATGTATGCATGGGCCACGTATATTTTTTGCAAACAACTATTCATATCCAAGCAACAATTGTTAGGGAAACACACCTTAAGGGATTATTTTCCTTCCAATTAGTGAAACACTAAGAACTCTTGTGATGCCCCCTATTTATGGCCTTAGTTCAACGAGGATTTCCAATTAGCACACTCACTTAATATTCAACTCAACCAAGAAATTAAACACATAGATACAAGGAATTAACAACAACATTTTCCAATAGACTAATTATTATAAGGTGGAGAGGTCTCTAGCACAACCAACACCCTCCACAAGACTAGGTGTGCAAAATAACTCTACCCACTATGGCCATGGTATCACAACATCTCTAATAGTTGAGTCCTTCAATCATGTTGGGAAAACCCACCTAAACATCATTGTTAAAAAGTGTTTAGGCTTATCACAATTGTTCCCTAATCATGGGAACAAACCACATTTTTCCCCAATAACATATTAGTAATCTTGCATAGAAAAATAACACTCTCTAACAATAATTTTTTTCCTTTTCACAATAGCAAAACAAAAACAACAATCCTTCTTCCCCAACTATTCTCTTAACCTAATTCAGTGAATCTTCTCTTATC
The DNA here is from genome assembly GCA_010110895.2 of Picea sitchensis. Classification (NCBI taxonomy): domain Eukaryota; kingdom Viridiplantae; phylum Streptophyta; class Pinopsida; order Pinales; family Pinaceae; genus Picea; species Picea sitchensis. The sequence goes on along the minus strand of SNQJ01S0060696.1, from coordinate 97,822 downwards.
TTCATTAATTATGATCATTCTTTATAAAAATGTAATTAGTAGTCATAAATAAGTTTAGTGGGAAATTAGAGTTAGAGTAAACTTGTATAAATCATATGATAGGCACTTACCAAACTAATCCCAGTTCCTTTGAGCCACAAATCCTAATCAAACATTAGAAGCATATAATTTCCCAAATCAAACATTAATTATCTTTTTTCTACCTTACAAGTTCCTAAACACATATAAAATAGGTAATCCACATTGAGTTGAGAGTCCTTTCTCTAGTCATTCAAGCTCTTCCCAACATCTCACCTAAGTTAACGTGCATCTCTAGAACTATATTCTTATAAAATTTACCCAAGTGCACTTGAATAACATCATCAATTCCACAAAATGTTGTGTGTATAATGATCAAGACTCATATTGCAAATGAAATGTCTATCAAGGGAACATGAAGATTAAGGAGTTAACATATGTCTCAAACTCATCAATAAGTCTAATCACAATAACACGACATACTATAATCATCATGGTCGACAAGTAATGCGACAAACTACAATAGCTTATAAATACAATGACATTTTCCACGTAGTAATATAGGATTAGATGTCAATCATGAAATCATAATGGTTTCGTGCATGTCTACTAGTAACATTTGGTCCATACAACTACTATGATCAAATAGGTTGAGTAAGAAAAGTGGGGTGTTACAATTATTTTTGTTATGTCAATTTTCAAAGCAATACACATGTCGACCTTTCAATAGGTGGAATTGGATAAGAAATATTAGTTTATTTTTGGCTAAGTTGTTTTTAATAGCAAATTTTAATATTTAGCTTCTAATATTTATTTGTAATTTTTGTAAATATTTGTAATAAACTTTTTTAATAATATATAATATTGTTGTTACTATGACCAAAAAAAATACTTAGCAAAAGTTTGGTTGTATTCTAATCATATTTTTCATCAAAATTTTAATGTTGAGGGCATCATTGAGAGGAGAGAATCCAATTATGACTCAATTTAAGAATAATTAAAACAACTAAGCATTGCCATTGAATTTTTTTATTTGTATTTTTATCTTAAGAAAAATTTCAAGAAATATTGATAGATAAATTTTGATCCATAAAAAAAAAATCATGTTGGATAAATTTTGATAAATGAAAAAAATCATGTTATATAGATTTTGACTAATGAAATTTTTTTGTGTTAGACTATTCAATTTTTGGGATTAAATTTTTCATAATTATGTTAGAGTCAAAATAAATCAATAAAAAAAAATTAATTAATAAAAAAAATTGCTAATCATCCAACCATCAAAATCTTCTTGTTAAGTTTTTCATCCAAAGGACAACCAAAAAAAAGCTTGATAGATAAAATATTATGAATGAAATTGAATTTCTATCTTCAGATTTTTCATCTTGAGGACATACACAAAAAAATATGATAGATAAAATATATTTGATTAAAACAATTTCTAAGTTTTGGCAATCATATTCTTGACATTAGGGTATTATCTTAAGCACAGACTCAACAAATTATGATAAGGAAAAAAGAAAAAAAATCTCGAGTATTGTTGTTGTGATTTTTTTGTCAAGTTTTTATTTTGGAGGGTGTGGAAATTTCTCAAAATTCAAAATTCAATGCAAAATTGTAACGTACCCAACCACCAAGTTGGGCCACGCTAACTCAAAAGACTCTCCAAGAATGCTCTAAAACTAACTTGTAACATGTCTGGTACAACAAATACCAAAGCTATATGTAGATAATGATCTGAAACATACCCATTGCCTGGGTATTTCCAGATTCTCCCTCTTAGACTAAATACAAAATTTGTGTTCCATTTTTTAAAATAAAGAAACATGGATTCAACACATGCAATTAACAAGAACATGCTAAACCATCCAAGAAATGAACAATGTGCCATGCACGACAAATAACCAACAAGCATCCACACAAAAATACATCTCAGAGATAAATAAATACATAACGGAATACACATTATACAAAAAACACAAAGAACACTTATATTTCCAAGTAAACATTCACCAAGTGGCTGCAGACCAAGAATGTTCCTCCCAACCATAGACACTATTGTTCATTTACTCTCAACAACAATGTCACCCCTGAGCCAGGGCTATGAATCCATGAGGATGAGTCTTAGGCCAAATTTAAAAACACACAAATTAGCCAACAAGATCTCATGTTTTCCCAACCACACAACAATCCTAACTTCCAACTCTCTTCCCCTCCAGTGTACACAACCCAGAGAAATGAACCCATTTCTCTACCATGCAGTCCCTCATGTTATTACATTTCTCTCCAAGGCTACAGGGCTAATGTTTAGGAAATTTCCATGCTGGAAACTCCAAGGATTCTTAGTTGTGGATAGTTATTTCATAACTACCATCAAGCTCATGCACACAGGCATCCATTCCCTCCGATAATGGTTAGTAATTCCTCATAGCCATCTAGAAATGGCTCTTTAACTCCAACCATTGTTTCCATTCCCATATCAAGAGCACATGAATGAGCAAGAGTGAATGAATGATTAACATTGAATGAAGAACCAAAGGAAAGAGTGTAAGAGTGAACCCCGAAACAACCCAAAGAGTGGTTTATCTATTTACTTGGAAATCAAGAACCACATGGCCTCCCTCCCCAAGAAGTTCATGTAACCACTTCCTCAAATAAAATAAAAAAGATGGATAAATAAAATATAATAAAAATGCTTAGACCCCTTATCCCCCTTTCTTGTGCAATCATAGCCCCATATCTCTTGTCCTTGTCTGTCTTGTAGCCATCAATGTATTTTATTAATATATTTGAAGTATTACATTTACTAGACACTCTGGCCCATTTTCAACTTTACCGACTCACAAGCCTAAGTCACAATTATGTAATACATTCTAGTCATAGGGATCGAAACTGGGGTGTTACATCCACCTCCCCTTATTTTTGGCACTGCCCTCAATGCACAACGCCATACCAATGTTCTTAATATTACAACACTAGGCTCACTAGCCTTTAATCAACACGTGCAGTCCATCCAATGTTCATATACATAGGCACTCCGACCTAAAACAAATGCATAGATAGGCACTCTGGCACAAAAGATGCATAATTTCCTCATAATTTATAATTATCTGGTAGCAGTTCCAACCAACAATCTCTCCTCCATTGACCTACACAACCCAAGGTTTGTACCCCCTTCACTGATTTGCAGTCCTTTACGTTTTACCACTTCTCTTCAGGGCTTCAGTGCACTCAACCAGGAAGTTTCAAAAATTTGCGGCTCCAAGAACTCCAACTACAACAAGCCCACTGGACTTTCTTCATTCCATCCTTTGTCCTTGAGCTTGATTTCCTTATGGTGCTCTTCTTCCTGAGCTTCCAACTTCAATATCCAACATCTCATTTGTATTACACACATACAGTCATCATGAGATATCATTATAACAATTGGCAATCATTAATGTCAAATATATTTTATATATGAGAACAAAATGTCCCAAGCATGAGCTTCCTGCTCACAATTCATTTGGCTCTTGCAACAACATGCATCAATCTTTATTATGGCTTACAATGGGGACATCTTTGAGACCAATCTTCATGTAATTTCCTCAACCTTTCACTCAGCCACATAAACTATTAGCATATCATAACAATTTGTAATTATTAATTTTTGAAATCTATTTTACACACGAAAAATAAATTTTCCATGCATGAGATTTATGTTCATAATGTTTGACTTTTCCAGCAGTAAGCAATGGTATTCTTTATGGGCTTACATTATTTCCATATCTAAGACCACTCCACCTACAATTTTCCTCGTCTTACATGCAGCCCAAACATATTGTCAGTAACTCATGTACAATATATATGTGCATGGCAACAAGTGATCTCAGAATTGTTTACAGCTACAATTCAATTGATTTCATTAATCCAACTATTAACTGGAATAAACCCATCATTCTCTACACATGTATTATCAGTCTATATTTTCTTTCTTGTAACGTTTTCAACAGCTTAGAAAGTGATCTCAAAATTGTAACAAATTGACAATTCAATCACCTTCAGTAGTATGCATATTAAATATAATGCATCTATCCTTCATTATGAATATTCAACACCACATATATTTCATAATGCAACAATTATTTACCAATAAAATAAAAAATCAATGTGTCAATACCCATGTCCACATATACACAATGCATCCCTGCATTGACTACATAATGCCACATAACTATGGCATGCACTCCACCATGGTGAGTTGGAAGTTCTAGTCAATGCCTCAACACATCATCTGAAATCTTCCCAATACTTCCCAACTATTTGGATACCCTCCTCTTCAACCCATACACAACATGAGGAAACATAATTCCTAAGTTCTCTTCAGTGTCGACAAAGAGGTTGCAGTCCAAACATCAGCTATGCAATGGAAACCATTGGGCACTCACATAGCACTATAGCCCTTCCATATCCAACCATATCATGGTCTCACACATGACTAGCTCTATGGGTATTCATTGCTATAGCAGGAGTATGTCTCTTGATTTGTCCCAGTTATGATCCCATAACCAATCATAGCACAATATACAACTAACATTTTATCTAAATGTATTATATCATCAACAACATTTACATACTCTAGGCCTTCATCCATTACATATCAATTTAACTCTTGAAAAATTAATTGAGGGAATTCTTACCTCAATTCCCTTCAACAATAGAAGCAAACAAATGCATAATTGCAAGGATGTTATCAAACTACTTGATTCTACCAGATCAATTGGTATTTGTAGAGTCTCGCAAGATTCTTCTTCCATCCTTTTGATCACCATTACTACCACCCTCAAGGTTCTTCACATAGATGGAAGTCATAAGAACCAACAATATCCACATTTTTAACCATGCTATATCATTTTTCCTGAGTACATAATCCATCATTAGTCACACTCAATTTCCATAATATCATTATTGCACGTATATAAAAACAAACTATTATAAGCCCGCAGGCATGCCATATGCATATCCAAGCATGTACATATGCACAAATGCACACCCATATGCATCAAACATTCATTGTCAACATGCCTACTAAATCATATGCATTCTAACTTCATTGTATGCATCATGCACTCTAGTGAATTTTTGTTTTAGTTCACTTATTTATTTATTTATGTTGTAGTTGGTTGTCCTTGAATTTATTTAGATCATGGTTGCCTTGTGTGCTCCCATTCTTCTCATATGTCCTATTGTTCCATGGTCTGAACACTTTCTAGCCAAGTTCCACTTGGCCATTCTGTAATCCAACCAGTGCATTTTATTTGCAATAACTTCTCTTAGGAAGTCATATCCCAACTTTACCTTTATGAAATTATAGCACCTTGGAATGAGGTAGCTCACAACATTCCATCACTCTACTACCCCAACATCCTTGAATCAACTTAACCATAATCATCCCACATCCTTGCTATTACTTCTAGTTGTCCATTGGATTTTGCAATTTTGGGAGATAGTTCTATTCACTTTATTTAAAAATTCCCTATGAAGCCATACTTTTATCACTCAAGACCATTCCCAATGGAATTCTATTTTCATTCAGTGACACTTTTCAAGTGAAAGAACCTTCCTTATTCTATCCTCGATTTCTCTGCATTAGTATCATGCTTCCACTGTGAACTCTGATATAAGAAGTGGATTTCTTGCTCTGAGTACTTTTAGACAAGTAATTAAATCATAGCTAGAAAATCCTTCCTGGGCACTCATGTGTTTGGAACATAGAGATGATTCACACCTCATCTCCTAAGCTCCTTGTTCCCTTTCACATCAAGCTTGCATCTATCTACACATCTCTACCTTCAAGGCTATGGAGTCTTAATTTTCTCTTCTATGCCCATTAATGACATTATTCACCCGTTGGCTCCATGTTCTATGCGAGGATTCTTGTTGTTGTGCCTTGCAATTCATTTAGATTTTGTAGTGGCTGAATAATAATCCTTTAGTTTCACTCTTCTTGAGTTCTTTATCCATTTTTCATTACTTTCATTGTATCTCTTTATTGCCTCAACCAACTTCTACAAGCTCTGTCATGCTTCCATGACTTTGATATCCAATACTAGGCTTGAATTTATCAGATTATACCTCTATTTTTTCAAAATGTGCAAGCAACCATTTTGTTATAATTATGCATAATATAGAAATTTTGTCAATTAATGCTACATGTCCTTTTTTTGCTCAATTCATGAAGAATTATATCATATTTCTCCCGACTGTAATAATTCTATGTTATTCTCCTATGAATCCAATTTTGAATGACTATACTCATGTCTCATTCTGATCTCTGAGCTGAAAGTTATGGCTTCCTGGAAAAACCACTTCCACCCCATTTGTGCATTTTCTCCATTGGTGTAATTTTACTAAAAGGACAACTTTTGTCAACTGTAGAAGAAAATATGTCAGGAACTAGAGAAAATTTTGTATGATACATAGATAAAAATAATGACAGGGAATTCATGACAACTCTCAAATATTCAATCTAATTCTCCAGTCAAAAACTACAACAATCTAGAAATGACAACTCTACCCCTTTTCACCCCTTTTTCCAAACTTCAAATTTTTAGTGAAACTGGATATCTATCAATCTGTGCAATTTTGGAAAAATTTCACTAAACAAAAGTTGTTTTTCTTAATGAGTATGTAAAATGTTTAATAAATAAAATTTTCCATTTTTTTGATCTAGGGTTACTTTTCCTCTGAAAATCTCAAAAATCCCCCAAAAGGCCCAAAATAACGGATTTTGTCCTATTCCAGTATCCCCATTTCAATTCCCATAAAATTTTTCATACCCTTCATGGGTTATTTCCATGTCTTCTTTCTGGAATATCTCTCCAAGATTTTCATCTTAATATGGACCTTTGCCAATGATCTAGACCCAGATTATTAAAAACCACTATTTTTCAATTTCTAGCAAATCCAATAAGAAGTGGGCAATGGCCCTCTCTCGAACTTTTGTATATCTCCTCTCTGCAAACAAAACCCATAAGTTTCATCTCTATCTGACTTAATATGCTCCAGTTATGGCTAAAAGTGATGGACGATTTTGCCTATAGGGCAATCTACACAACCGATCTCAAAATCAAGAGAAAATTGAGTTGTTGATCAACCTAACTACCTAAATTATCGACTCGACCGTCAACAACCGACCCTTCTCCATGGAAACTGATTACAACACATCTATGAATCGATCAACCCAACCATTGGTCCATCAACCATCGGTCGTTCTTGTTGACTGATGAAAAACACTTCTCCAATTCGACCGACCCGATCATTGACCGTCGACCATTTCTTCACTGACATGGAAACTGTTGACATTGCATGAAATGTAGACTCTAACATGGAATTATGGATGATGTGACATGACACATGGATGTTGATGCGGCATGACACATGGATGTTGACATGGCATGACACGTGATCACCCTATTTCCTTATTTGGCCATCAATCATTTCTCTTGGATGATCTGACACTTCTCCAACCCAGTTGACACCCAACTAACTTCCCATCGGCCATCGACAGTTTATCTTACAAGATCAGAACACTTTGCTAAACCGGTTGACACCCAACCAACAACCCATCGACTCATCAGTCATTTCCATTAGACTACTAAAATTACTTCGTTGAGCCAGTCGACCCGACCATCGACCCATCAACATGTCAACTATTTCCCTATATGACTAAAAATACGTCTCCCAACTCCGACCGACCCAACCATCGACCCATCGACGATCTCCTTTGGTTGACTCTAACACTTAGAAATTTCGGCAAAAACCTAGGTGAATCTGGGCCATCGATCTCCCAATCCAGATGATCTTGACCGTTGATTTCCTATGTCTTCCAAACGACCAAAAACAAATATGGACCATCGATCTTCCTCATTTTTCCCAACCACCAAAATGAATTTCGATCATCGATCTAGTAACTTTGTCAAACTTTGAAAACG
>SNQJ01S0060696.1:76787-89781 GCA_010110895.2 Picea sitchensis | reverse complement strand
TTTCCATGTCTTCTTTCTGGAATATCTCTCCAAGATTTTCATCTTAATATGGACCTTTGCCAATGATCTAGACCCAGATTATTAAAAACCACTATTTTTCAATTTCTAGCAAATCCAATAAGAAGTGGGCAATGGCCCTCTCTGGAACTTTTGTATATCTCCTCTCTGCAAACAAAACCCATAAGTTTCATCTCTATTTGACTTAATATGCTCCATTTATGTCTAAAAGTGATGGACGATTTTGCCTATAGGGCAATCTACACAACCGATCTCAAAATCAAGAGAAAATTGAGTCGTTGATCAACCTAACTACCTAAATTGTCGACTCGACCGTCAACAACCGACCCTTCTCCATGGAAACTGATTACAACACATCTATGAATCGATCAACCCAACCATTGGTCCATCAAACATCGGTCGTTCTTGTTGACTGATGAAAAACACTTCTCCAATTCGACCGACCCGATCATTGACCGTCGACCATTTCTTCACTGACATGGAAATTGTTGACGTTGCATGAAATGTAGACTCTAACATGGAATTATGGATGATGTGACATGACACATGGATGTTGATGCGGCATGACACATGGATGTTGACATGGCATGACACGTGATCACCCTATTTCCTTATTTGGCCATCAGTCATTTCTCTTGGATGATCTGACACTTCTCCAACCCAGTTGACACCCAACTAACTTCCCATCGGCCATCGACAGTTTCTCTTACAAGATCAGAACACTTTGCTAAACCGGTTGACACCCAACCAACAACCCATCGACTCATCAGTCATTTCCATTAGACTACTAAAATTACTTCGTTGAGTCAGTCGACCCGACCATCGACCCATCAACATGTCAACTATTTCCCTATATGACTAAAAATACTTCTCCCAACTCCGACCGACCCAACCATCGACCCATCGACGATCTCCTTTGGTTGACTCTAACACTTAGAAATTTCGGCAAAAACCTAGGTGAATCTGGGCCATCGATCTCCTAATCCAGATGATCTTGACCGTTGATTTCCTATGTCTTCCAAACGACCAAAAACAAATATGGACCATCGATCTTCCTCATTTTTCCCAACCACCAAAATGAATTTCGATCATCGATCTAGTAACTTTGTCAAACTTTGAAAACGTTAGATTTTTTTTTTAAAATTAAAAATTTTAAGAATGATTATGGGTTGTTGATCTCGATATTAAACACGATCTCGACTGTCGATTCATCAAAATCTACCCAGCACTACAACGACCATTAAAATTCAAATTTTTGATCTTACAGGTCGAATCTAACTCTGAACTTTGCAGATCGACTCCATTAAACTTCTTAGACAGTCTTGAATCATTTAAACTCAAATTTGCTCATGAATTTTGGGATTTTCTCTTTAATTTTTCTGTTTTTCCCCAAATTCGCTCATATAGAAGTGTGCAACAATGAATTTTCCCAATTTGCACTCATTTTGGCCCATGCAAGTCTGGTGTTTGAACCATAGGCTCTGATACCAACTTGTAACGTGCCCAGCCACCAAGTTGGGCCACACTAACTCAAAACGCTCTCCAAGAACAATCTGAAACTAACTTGTAACAGACCCGATACAAAAAATACCAAATCTCTCTCTCTAGATGTTGATATAAAACATACCCATTGCGCAGGTACTTCCAGATTCTCCCTCTTAGACTAATTAAAAAATTTATGTTCCATTATTTAAAATAAAGAAACATGGATTCAACACATGCAATTAACAAGAACATGTTAAACCATCCAAGAAAGGAATAACATGTCATGCACAACAAACAACTAATAAGCATGCGCACATAAACACATCTGAAAGACAAATAAATACACAATGGAATATACATTATACAAAAAACACAAAGAGAATTTATCTTTCCAAGTAAGCATTCACCAAATAGTTGCAGACCAAGGACATTCCTCCTAACCATAGACATTTTTGTTCATTTAATCTCAACAACAATGTCACCCTCGAGCCAGGGCTATGAATCCACAAGGATGGGTCCTAGGCCAAATCTAAAAACACACCAGTTAGTTAACAAGCTCTCATTTTTTCCCAACCACACAACAATCCTAATTTCCAACTCTCTTCCCTCCAGCTTGCACAACCCAAAGAAATGAACCCCTTTCTCTGCCATGTATTCCCTTATGTTGTTCCATTTCTCTCCAGTGCTACTGGTCAAGAAATATCCATGCTGAAAACTCCAAAGATTCTCAATTGTGGATCGTTCTTTTAGATCTACCATCAATCTCATGCACACAAGCATCCATTCCCTCCAAGAATGAGCAGTGATTCCCCATATCCATCTAGCAGTGGCTCTCTACCTCCAACCATTTGTTTCCATGCCCAGGCCAAGATCAGATGAATGAGGAGTGAATGAATTGTTAACATTGAATGGAGAACCAAAGGAAAGAGTGTAAAAGTGAACCCCCAAAAAACCTGAAGAGTGTAAGAGTGAAATCAAGAGCCACATGGCACCCCCCCAAGAAGCTCATGTAACCACTTCCTCAAATGAAACCAAGATGGATAAATAAAATATAATAAACGGACTTATCCCCCGTATCCCCCTTTCTCATGGAATCATATCCCCCTATCTCTTCTCCTTGTCCGTCTTGCAGTCAACGATGTATTTTATTAATATATTTGATGTATCACATTTCCTAGGCATCTGGCCCCTTTTCAAATTTACCGGCTCACCATCCTAAGTCACAATTACGTAATACAGTCTAGTCATAGGGATCAAAACCAGGTGTTACAAAAACAAAAATTTCACCTTCAACCTATAAGGTTTCTCAAATATTATCTCTACAAATTTCCAACCTTAGGGATGCTATAAAACAAGGTATAAAACATCATCAAAAAGAGCACAATGTTTCACTTCCAAACAACCCAAACTTCCCTGAAATTCAAGAAAAAAAGATATCAAACCAATAGGATAAGTTTCATCCCTTTTAGGGAAACTTATCAGCCAACAACCAGATCTAAAAATAGTTTTTATATCATTAAAATAATATTACGATAGTATTGTGACAATAGTAATATCATCCCCTTATATTCTTAACTTGGATTTCATATCACTTAACATTTGTCCTTTTACTTATCTCAAATTTGAAAAAATATATATGGTTGTAAATAACAATGCATAAAGAACATGGATAGCTGAAAATCAAATCTCAAAATCATATAAGTTTTGGACAGTTGGAAGCTTCAATAACATGCTCAAGATCAAGTACATGCAAATACCATATCCTTCTCTCAAGGCTCATACAAATATTCTCAGGTCTCCAAACCCTATCTAGGGAAAATCAACAAAACCATAGAAACCAAGAAAATCCAATATGTGAAAATTACTCTGACACATCCTCAAAGGAAAGATGTCATCTTCTCTTCTTCTTCTTCATAATTCCACTTGGGGGTTTTATCACAAAACATTAATCTCCAATATCTAATGGATAAACCCTAACCCTGGACCTCCAAGATGCTCCAAGAAAACCAATAAACTTGAGAGAGAGAGAGAGAGAGAGAGAGCACATGTGGAGACTCTAGAGATACAAAGACTAGTGCACACTCTTATCTAAGTCACATATCAACACAAGAGTGAATATAAGTGAGTGAATGTACATATATGAATGGAAATAATCTCTCCTTCCTCTATTTCTAAGAGAAGTAAGGGAGGTATTCAATACAATGTGGGTCGTGGCCCTTACAAAAAACCTACAATGAGAACTTGTAGGCCAACACAAGTTAGATACTACACTCTAAAGTATATGTGTCATCTTCCAAGGTGATTTTGTTCACAATAATTGCTACAAGGTGATGTAGATACATAATTCAAGTCCACATCCATCCATCATGAGCCTCCATAGACTCCATAGATCATCATAAGTTATGTGCTTGACTAGGTCAACTACCCCTACAAAAATATTGTCAAATAACTAAGCATCCTTGAGCTATCTCCAATTCTTAGAACACGAATCTACGTTTCCACATGCCAACTAGGTCTTTATTCCCTCCTCCAAGTTGCATAATGATCCTCATCCCATGTAGGGAACTCTCCAAGAAAGTGGATCCTCCATGGGACCCCAATCAAGGGTGTCCACCAAAATATCAAGAGAAATCCAATGCCTAAGGGAAGAATACCAATCCTACAATCACTTGAGGTCAAACATCCACTAATCAATATTATCAACTATTCAATTATATCAAGGACTATCTTTCATGTGCCCATGCATCTCGGACCATCTAGGGGCTAAACATACACCATGTACCCCAACTCTCATTAAGCACCCCAAGAATGATGTAAACACTTTTGGAGTAATCCTAAAAGTTAACACTCCCTCTTTACAAGGAAAATGTTTACACCAACACCTATTGACTCCCTATACAACTCCACCAATTCAACTACCTATAATTTGCACCTATTACAGTATTAAAATCAACCATTGTTATCTTTAAAGAACCTATCACCCATGATATCATATCATCTCGAACCTCCAATGAATGATGACCACTTGTGAATATGAAGGAATATCTCTCTAGAGCCAAAATCCACCATTCTCTAAGTCAAAATCACAAGCCAAAATCAACATACACCACATTATGAGCTATCTAGGACATCTTATAGAGAAGATAACACCTCCATAAAATATCAATACAAGTGTATCACATCTACCAAAATCACAAAGATATAGATCCATACAAGTCAACTCATTGATACTAAAATAAAAATATCCTGGTGTAGGCAACAATCCATGCAAGGTCATCATCATCATGTGAACTTGAGAATCCCTCTCATGCACCTCAAATCCTCTAGCAACTATACCAACTTGAACTAGGTCAAGTCCCTCATCCCGACAGAATCTTGAAGTAAGAGTAACATCATGATAACCTCCCTCTATCTAAGAGAATTCATGATCCATGGAAAGAGTATCATCATGGGAAAATCCCTCTATCTAATAGAATCCATTAGCCCTAGATCTGTACTTTGTAACATTCCCATCAGCTACAACTCTTGAATCTATCTAGCATCATCCTCCATCAAGGAATCACACCTATCATCCATTGAACAACTAGAATGATCATGGATGAATTCAATATCATCATCACATCTCTCATCCATTGTACAAATCAAAGTCTCACGAATGGAAGAAACCAATGCAACATGACTAGCATATCTCTCAGAAGGTACACTCATCCTCACTGAATATTTGGGCACTYCTACATTCTCTAAATCCTCTAATTTGGAACAACAACCTTCACACTCTCCTTGATCACTAAAGGAGAACCCTGTGAAMTGAAATATCTCACATCCTCGTCAACACAAGATGTTATTAGAGCATTTGCAATCAATGTTGAACATGGATTTATGACCTCTTGACATGCATGTGCCTCYTCAAAGCTAGAAGGCTCTTCTAGCTTCCTACTGGATCAACAAGTAACCTAGAAATGTCACCCTCTCTCACCCATCTATCCAAATTCCTTGGAATATATACTACAATCATTTATGTTTTACTATCTTCTCTCAAAGGAAATTCTCCAATGTATATTTTTCATACAAGAAACTAAAAGGAGGTTCTCCCTCAAACCAAGAACCAATAAAATGTGATATAGATAAAAAAACATCCCCTGAAGGAATCCAAAATGAAATGGAGCTCACTCCTCTCATAGGGTAAGTGGAATCATCACTAAGATCCACAAGCATTCCTCCCTCTTACTCCTGAATCCTACTAAATAGATACTTGTCCTATTTCACGTGTCTCAAAGCTCCATTTTCCACATACGACCACATACGAACCAACACTAGACATGGTGTTAGAAGATAAAAAAGAAGTCACGGGAAAGGTTGTCTCAAACTGAGAGTTCATCTCCATTACACCTACAATGCTCCCAGTTGGAACCTAACTTGTACTCTTTCTCTTCTTATTAAATGAACATTTCCCCTCATAATGTCCCATCTCATGACATCAGAAGCACATCACCTTACTCAAGTCTTTCTTTCCTATATTTATCCCTCCTTCTTCTTGAATCCTTTCTTGATATTCTTCATCATCTTCCCGACGAGACCAATAACATCTACTTCCCTTGTTGTTTTGAAAAATATTGCAATATGATTTCTTCCTATGCAAGATCAACCCAAAGATTAAGAAAATTTAGTATATTTTCTTGAGCATAAACTGGTCCATAAATGGTAGGCATGTGGCATGTCCATTTCATCAGCATGGATCTCTATGGAAAATTAGAATTCAATGTATGTGTAGTTAAAAGTTCACTATGACCATACTTCTCTATTTGATATTGTCCAACAAGCATGAATGAGCCCTAATCTAGATTTGGCTTCAAGGATTAATTTGATGGATTTTAGTGCCAAATCCAATTCCAACTATCAACCAATCCAGTTTGGTTATGCTTACTTTGTCTTTGAAATTTTGTTAACCAAAATAGCCATGCAATCTACAATATAGTGGTGCATGCCTTCATTCAATTCAAATATATTTCCATTCATAGACCATTGTAGATGAGTACATGGTTGTAGTTGACAATGTATTGTTGTTCTGGTCTGAACAGTATAAGAGAAAACTATGCGGTGTGATTACTTAGATAATAACTATAACCAATGATAGATCAACCATAAAATTAGTGGTGTAAAATTTTCTACCAACAGGTTTCACACCAACGACTTAGAAATCCAACCAGTGGCTCAATTAAATGAGAAAATACTTTTTGGATGCATCCAACAACTCATAGTATAGGGAAATTAGTGTTGTGGTTGAGGAATTAACAAAAGACCGTTGATTCAAGCAATAGAGACAGTTGTGATCTTGGGTTATGGTTTGTGGGTCTCAACGCACACGCCATAATCACTTTGAACTTTGTATGGTACAAAATTAAATTCACCAATGGAAACACATCAATAATGTAAGTGCCAATTACTTAACCAACAAACAACTCAATTGAAATTAGCATTGTATCTTTCAAGTTACCAAGGATTGACTTAATTAAAGATGGAACCAATCTAAATATCGAGGGGAATTGTGGAAACTTTGAAGGCAAGATTCATGTGATTGGTAATGTGTGGCCTCACAATAGGGTAATATGTACATCAAATTAATAACAAGAACCAAAGGCGCAACAATAAACTACACCATAGGCAATAGAGATGTTTACCCTAGAAACAAAACCAAATTGATTAGGGATTTTATTAAGTAAGAAATTGAATACAAAAGGGTGATATATACATATATCTAGTGTAATGTTACTCACTGGTAGGAAATTTGTAGATCGTGGGTCAACAACAATCTTCACTCATTGTGGGACAAACTCAATGTCTTCTTCTCCTCTAATCAACAAGTAGTATCATTATTTGATCTCTCATCTCTTCTACCACCCTTCTTCAGTTCCTTCTCCTTATTCCATTCAATTCCATTCTTCATCAAAACCTTCATTTTTAGTGGGCTTCCTTGGAAGGTAAACCATCACAATGGTTTCTTTCAACTTCCAAGGGAATTTTTATGATTTTATTAACTTTTCCGAAAACAATTAAATGCTTATTACAAAATTTACAAAGATATTTTGGTGACGATCTAATTCGGATCACACCTCCCCATTTGCATGTTTTTTATCCCCAAAAGCTTCAACACCCTTCAATATTCTTCTTATTTTCCTTCAAGCATCCTCCAACAAATCTCCAAGAAAGGGTGCCTCCACTGCAATGTGGAAGATAAGAGTTGCATAAGGGATACCTTTGGCATAATCCTTCTATCCATATCATGGATAGAGATTACATTCATTGATGCAATAGGTCAATGGACAATTGCTTCTCCTTGGAATGCAAGTGCAAGCAACTCCTCTTTCCCCTTGACCTTGACTCTCCAAGATTTCTTCTTGGTTATTCAATTCACGGGATGGAGTTCCAAGTGAAGCCTCCAACATTTGGCCTCCCAATGTCCAGTCAATATACAATACTAGCAGTAGCTATTGCATGTGTTTCTTGGCCTTCTAGAGTGCCAACAATTGTTATCCTTATGACCTCTTTTCTTGCAACAAAAAAAAACCAAAGATATTATTGTTGAACTACAATTTCTATTAGCCCAAAACCTGTAGGCGTTAGTCTTTTCCATAATTTCCAGAGTTACGATTCACCAGAGGGGGTTAACCCATGTTGCGAAACTTGCAGGAAGTGTTGAACCCAATGTCAAACAGTATCCCCCCCAACGTGTGTTGAACGAGTTTCGAACTTGAGACATGTGGCTCTGATACCATTTTTTGGACTACGATTTCCATTAGACCAAAACCTATAGGCGTTAGTCTTTGCCACAATCGCTAGAGTTAGGATCCACGAGAGGGGATTAACCCATGTCGTGAAAATCGCAGGAAGTGTTGAACCCAATGTCCAACAATTATTCCATACCTTTTTTGTTTGTGATGATGATTTCCATATTGGTTGATTGGTCCCCCAAGAGTTGGAGTAGATTTTTATGGTAGATTCATCTCTTTGCTTCCCTCTTCCAATCCTTTGCAAGTATATTTGAGTGGCTCATTGTACACTCATTTTCCAGCTACCTTTTCCTCCATGGGAATGGCTTCTTGTATGATTCCTCTTTCCTTAACGAAGGTGGTTTGAGATAAACTTGTGATGGCCTTTGTTGAGATACATTGGAGATCATAATCCCTTTCCATTCATTTCCTATCCCTTGGCCATCGTATCCCATTTTCTTCATGATCTTGGAAATCATTCCTCTAGTGTTATTTTCAAAGTCACCAAAGGGTATCTTGAGGAAGGATATTGGAAGGTGAGTTTAACATGCTTGAATCTGTCATGGTGTTGGATTCCATAGTGGAAACATAAGGGAATTGTTTGATCTCTTCGAAAACTATTTGTATCTTCTTCAAGGCCTCTTCCTTCACTACCAAATCCTAGTATAGATAATAAGTTACTTTAATGAACCTCTCCTCTTGCCAATTATCCAACCAAGTGAATTTCTCATCCAATTGCAAGAGCTACAATCTTCTCTTGTCTAAATTTTCCCTAATGGTGGTGAAGGATTCCTAGTGTTTGGAAAGTTCTTTTTCAAGCTCATCTTCTTTCTACCTCCAATACCAAATTTCTTCTTGGATATACCTATTGAATATTACTAACTCTTCCATACTCTCCCTCTTCAAGGATTTTCCCATAGTAGTTGTTTCAATATCTTTGATAAACCTGGTCTTAGTAGGCCTATGGCCTATCCATTTCATCAACATGGATATATGTGGAAAATAAATTAAATGTCTATGAAATTACAATTTCATTGGGAGCATGCTTCTCTATTTTGTATTCTCCAACAAGCATGAATGATCCCTATTCTAGATTTGGCTTCAGGGATTAATTGGATGGGTTTTAGTGCCAAAACCAATGCCAACTACGAGCCAGTCCTCTTTGGTTTTTCTTAATATGTCCCTGCAATTCTGTTAATGGAAATAACCATGAACTCTACAATCTAGTGGGGCATAAAAAACCCTCATTCAATTCAAATATGTGTCCATTCACAAACTATTGTAGATGATAATAAGTGGATGTATGAATAGATGGTCATAGGTGAAAATGTATTACTATTTCTAGTCTAAATGGTACAAGAGAACATTGTAGGGTGTGATTACTCAGTTAATAACATAAACCAGCAATATAACAACCATCAAATTAGTGGTATAACATGGTTTACACAACAGGTTTCACACTAGCAACTTAACAAGCCAACTGATGACTCAATTGAATGAGAAAATAATTCATGGGTGTAGCCAAAAAATCATAGTATAGGGAAATTAGTGTTGTAGTTGAGGAATTTACAAAAGACCAATGATTCAAGCAATTGACATGACTATGATCTTGGTTTATGTTTTATGGTTCCCAAAGAAAAAGACATAATCACTTTGAGCATTGTATAGTACATGATTAAATTCACCAATCGAAACACATCAACTTCTTAAGTGCCAATTAGTTAACCAATAGACAACACAATTGAAATTAGCATTGTATCTTTCAAGTTCCCAGGAATTGACTCAATTAAAGATGGAATGAATCCAAATGGTAAGGGGAATCATGGCAACATTTAAGGTAGAATTCATGTGATTGGTAGTGTGTGGCCTTAAAGAAGGGAAACATATACAACAAATAAATACAAGGAACCAAACACAAAACAATAAATTGCACCATAGACAATAGAGATGTTCACCCTAGAAACCCAAATGGGAAAAGTGGATTGATTGGGGATTTTATTAAGAAAGAAATTGAATACAAAAGGGTGAGAATATCCATTTCATCAACATGGATATATGCAGAAAATGAATTAAATGTCTATGAAATTACAATTTCATTGGGATCATGCTTCTCTATTTTGTATTCTCCAACAAGCATGAATGATCCCTATTCTAGATTTGGCTTCAGGGATTAATTGGATGGGTTTTAGTGCCAAAACCAATGCCAACTATGAGCCAGTCCTCTTTGGTTGTTCTTAATATGTCCCTGCAATTCTGTTAATGGAAATAACCATGAACTCTACAATCTAGTGGTGCATATAAAACCCTCATTCAATTCAAATATGTGTCCATTCACAGACTATTGTAGATGAGAATAAGTGGATGTATGAATAGATGGTYGTAGGTGAAAATGCATTACTATTTCTAGTCTGAATGGTACAAGAGAACATTGTAGGGTGTGATTAMTCAGTTAATAACACAAACCAACAATATAACAACCATCAAATTAGTGGTATAACATGGTGTACACAACAGGTTTCACACTAGCAACTTAACAAGCCAATTGATGACTCAATTGAATGAGAAAATAATTCATGGGTGTAGCCAAAAAATCATAGTATAGGGAAATTAGTGTTGTAGTTGAGGAATTAACAAAACACCAGCGATTCAAGCAATTGAGATGACTATGATCTTGGTTTATGTTTTATGGTTCCCAAAGAAAAATCCATAATCACTTAGAGAATTGTATAGTACATGATTAAATTCACCAATCGAAACACATCAACTTATTAAGTGCCAATTAGTTAACCAATGGACAACACAATTGAAATTAGCATTATATCTTTCAAGTTCCCAGGAATTGACTCAATTAAAGATGGAATGAATCCAAAAGGTGAGGGGAATCATGGCAACATTTAAGGTAGAATTCATGTGATTGGTAGTGTGTGGCCTTAAATAATGGAAACATATACAACAAATAAATACAAGGAACCAAATACAAAACAATAAATTGCACCATAGACAATAGATATGTTCACCCTAGAAACCCAAATGGGAAAAGTGGATTGACTGGGGATTTTATTAAGAAAGAAATTGATTACAAAAGAGTGATATATACACAAATCTAGTGTGTTGTTACTCACTGTTAGGAAATTTGTAGATGGCCACGACTCAACGAAAATATTCACTCATCATGGGATAAACTCAATGTATTCTTCTCTTCTATTCATCAAGCAAACTACTTCTTTGAGCTCTCATCTCTACTACCGCCCTTCTTTGATTCCTCCTATTTGTTCAATTCAATGCCCTTATTCATCACAACCTTCATTTTTAATGGGTTGCCTTGGAAGGCCAACCATCAAAATGGTTCATTTCAACTTCCAAGGGAATTTTAAACATTTTCTCAACTTTGCCAAAATAATTGAATGCTCATTACAAAGTTTACAAATAGAGTTTGTCAAGGATCTAATTCGAATCACAAACACCTTGAACAAAAAACATCCAGGAAGGAGCAATCCCTTTTATAGAAAAAGACAATAACACATGATCCTCCATCTTAATTCCAATGGCTTCCTATTGATCCTTTAGTTCATTGATCCTATTCAAGCAGTTCACCATAGTATTTGTCTTACTCATGTGAAGAAAATAAGAGATGGTTTCACAAAATCATTTTTCAATAAGCATAAGAGTTATAAAATAAATCAAACAAAGAATCAAACATATTCTTACCTATTATCTTATATGAAATGTGTGAGATGAAGCGATCCTTCAGAGAATCAATAATTATTTTCTTCACTTTGGCTTCCTTCTTTTTATGAGTGGCCAAAGGTGCTAGATTGACAAGTTCTAGGATATCCTTCTCACCATACATGCAAAGATAGGCCTCCTCCATAATAATATGAAGCCTAATATTCCATGGAACAAAGTTAGAAGCTCCATCCATCCTATCACACTCTCTAAGATCGAGAGTCAATTTTACACATCCAAAACAAGTCCCCAGTGCAAAAAATCAACGGTATAAGTAGACAAAACCCTTTCTAGAGTACTAATGATTCTCTTAAGAAACATAGGGTTTTTCACCCAATGTCCTCAACTAGGTCAACTATATGTACCATGTAAAATATTACTAAAATACAATCTCCCTCTTACTCAAGATTGATCTCAACCATAACAAGCTCTTATTCCATTTGGAAATTTATCAAAATTAAAAATTTAATGCAAACTAAAAATTTCTCGTTCAACTTATAAGGTTTCTTGGATTTTAACCCTGTTAATTTTAAGCCTTAGGGCTAATGTAAAACAATTTACAAAAATAGCAGTGGAAAGAGTACAATGTTTCACTTCCAAACAACCGAAAATTCCCATAAATTCAAGGAGAAAATATACTAAACCAAAGGGACAAGTTTTGGCCCTTTTAAGGAAACGTATTAGCCAATAACCATATCTGAAAATACTCATTTACAGTAGCAATAATACCTACAATACAATATTAGTATGAAAAAAGTAAAATCAACCCATTATATTCTTCACTTAGATGTCAAATCACTTAACTATTGTCCTAGTTTTACTTATAACAAATCAAAAAGACATATATGGTTGTAAATAACAATGCATAAAGAACGTCCCCGAGGTGTAGGACAGTCGGTGACGGAGTGTGTTGTTAAGCCACTCCGTGATGTTAAAGTCACCGGTTCGAAACCTGCGGGGACAAAAAATCCAACCATGTTAAGGGTTGGTGTGGCTCA
>SNQJ01S0060696.1:62540-76737 GCA_010110895.2 Picea sitchensis | reverse complement strand
TGGTGTGGCTCAGGCCGGGTGCGATCCCCGGGTGATTTTGACGGCTTAGATGCCCCTGAGTCGCGGTTTCTCAAGCCACAGGTTAATCGCAGGTCCTGCACAAATTAACAAACAAACAAAAAAACAATGCATAAAGAACATATATCGCTGAAAATCAAATCTAAAAAATGCATAAGTTTTGTATAACTTCAAAACTTCATTAATATGCTCAAGATGAAGTACATGTACATGTCATAGCCTTCTCTCAGGGTTAGTACAAATCCTCCTAGATATCCAAACCATAGCAACCAAAAATATCCAATATGCAAGATGTTGAAGATTGAGTAGTTGTTGAAGATTAAGTAGCTTCAAAAGATATCCTTATTGTATTTGACCAAGACAAATCCCTAAAGAATATTATTATATCATATTTGTTAAAGCGGCCCTATTGTTCCTTTGTAAAAGTTGGCCCTATTGTGCCTTTGTAAAAGTCGGCCCTATTGTGCCTTGACAAGAAAAATGAAAAATAGAAAGATAAGTGATAGATCGGCCCGGACCTAATTTTAGGATGGCCAACTACTATTTATAAGAGAGGTCAGTGCCTTATTTTGAGACTCACTCACTAGCTCTGCAACTAAGAAGAGGAAGTGCACAAGTCTCAGAGGGAGATGCTACTGCAGCTAGGAGGTGACATTGTGGAAGTTCTTGGTGTATATCTTGGGTATCTCTTGGTTAAGTGGTGCGCTACTCTTCCCTAATCAAGGGTTAGAGGAGGATCTTCTACTTTGTTAGTTCTCTCTTGGAGAGGGGAATTTTTCTTGGTTGGTGAATCTATATTGAGGAAGTTTGTTGGGTTTTTCCCCTAGAGGGTTTTCCAAGGGAAAATCTTGTGTATGTTGTGGATTTTATTCTTCTAATGATCCTTTATATGCATTTATCTTACTAATGGTTAAAATTAAAAGAACATTAATCTAATTAACTAATTAAGACATAAAAATCAACACAAGAATCACTCCAATACATCCTCCAAGGAAAGGCATCCTATCTTCCTCTTAATATTCACAATCCCTCCCTAGGGTGTGATAAAAAAACATTAATCTCCAATGTCCAAGGGATAAACCCTAACCCTATAACTCCAATATGCTATGAGTTACTCCAAGAAGACTAAGAAACCCTAATAAATCAAGATAGAGAGAGAGAGAGAGAGAGATCAAGCATGTGTGAAGACCCTAGAGAGAGAGGGGGGGATAATGTGCACTCTTGTCTAGGTCACATCTCATCACAAAAGGGAATACAAGTGAGTGAATGAACATATATGAATGGAAATTATCTCTCATTCCTCTATTGATATGAGAGGTAAGGGAAGCCAACAATAAAATGTGGGACTTAGCCCCTACAAGCAACCTACATGATCCCTTGTAGGCACAATAAGTGAGACTCTACACTCTAAAGTACAAGTGTCATGATCCAAGGTGATGTCATACACAATAATGGATCCAAGGTGATCTAGTTATGCAAGAAAATTCCACATCTCTCCATAAACTCCATTGATCCTCCTAAGTAGTGTACTCCACTGGGTCAGTTTCCCTTGCAAGAATATTTTTAAAGTCCTAGGTATCCCTAAGAAATCTCCAATGCTCCAAACAGGAATCCAATCTACCACATGCCAACTAGGGCCTAATTCCCTCCTCCAAGCACGTGCATCCTCCATGGAGCCCCAATAAATGGCATTCACCAAATTGTTAAGATAATTCCAATGCCTAAGGGAAGAACACTAACCGACAACTATACGAGGTTGAGCATCCACTAAGCAAGCTATCTCAACTGTGAAAATCCATCAAGGAATATATCTCATGTGTCAATCCACCTCAGACCATCTAGGGGTTGAACATACACCATGTACCCCAAATCTCATGAATCACCCCAAGCATGGTGTAAACTATTTTGGAGTAAATAAAAAAATTTAATAAAGGGTAGTTACAAAAAAAATTCTACAAAAAATTTGACAAATAATATATAWAAATTGTCTAAGTGTTGCCAAGATTTTTTCATTGGGATTATCATTTCATCGGGTATTCACAAGRGCATTGATATAAAAAAACTAATAAAATAAAAAAATGTTGAGATCATCATGATTTTGGTGTCAACTTTTCATCATAAGGACATACACAAACTACCCCAATAGATAATTTATGATAGAAGGAAACAAATGAATTTATGTTATAGGATTTTTTGAGAAAATCTAACCGAAAAATGTAGAATAGAAAAGGTAGAAGAAGAAAGGAGGAAGTTAAGAAATAGAAATGAAGAAGAAAATAATAATAATGAAGAAGTAAATGGCCCTTTTTACAAAAATAAATGCTTGGAAGAAAAATTTCTCTTTATGATAAATTTCAGGTATAAACCTAGATTGACTTGAATTCTAGGTGAAGTACCATACCGATGTTTAGAAACAAAAATTCTTGACACAGGTTTTCATAGTTCAATTCTAATTCAAGGGTAAATCCAAATTTTGCATTTTACGAAGTGAGATCTTGAAGTTTTTCAATAACTTAGATTGAGCAAAAACATTTACAGCATGAGTTGGGCTGGTATAATAACATAACCCAAAACAAGATTTTAATAATTCTATATATTAATCAAGGAATTGATCTATAAGAAATAAAAACATAATTTCCCAGTGGAGTCTGAAAGGGATGTTTTTGGAAGAATTTCCCTGAAACAATGGAACTTGAAAATTTCACCCGAATAATTCAAAATATCCATGGGATTTTATACAACCTCCACCTTAAAAAAAACAATCCTTTACTATTTCAAAGTCAAAATACTGTACCTTTTTCACATGAAGTAGGGAAATGTGTAAAAGTGACAAAATGTCATTATGAAAGGACCAAAGAAATTGGTTGGACTTGTATCTTTTCAAAGAGAAGTTTTTAAAGTGATTAGAATTATGAATCCTATCAATGTTTGGTATAGAATTTATGTTGGTTCTTCACCATTTTTTCAATAAATAGAATAAGTTGGCCTTGGACCCATTTTCAAACAAAAAGAAAGTGTTGAACTCTAGTACATTGCCAAGTTTAAAGAAGATTAACAAATAGATGTGGTGTTTATTTTGAAAAGGTTATAGCAATTGTAAATATATTTCAAAGGAGATGAGAATCATATAACTAGTTTCTTCAAATAGAGTTGTAGTTTTTCAAAAAGTCATGTTGAACAAAGACTTTGGGCTTGATTTGATCATAATTGTTCACATGGATGACTCCCAAAATTCTTCAAACTTCAAGGAGAATTTCCATGGGGTAAAAATAATGTATAGATGTAAAAACTAATTTTAATCATTATAGTAACTAAGAAATTCCATGGGGTTTAAC
The DNA here is from genome assembly GCA_010110895.2 of Picea sitchensis. Lineage (NCBI taxonomy): Eukaryota > Viridiplantae > Streptophyta > Pinopsida > Pinales > Pinaceae > Picea > Picea sitchensis. The sequence goes on along the minus strand of SNQJ01S0060696.1, from coordinate 73,384 downwards.
AGAAGCTATGAGGAGCCTAAGTGATCAGATCCATAATATTTAGTATATAATAAGAGCTTAATGAAAGGGCTAAGAGGAATAAAAAATAAACAATAATTAACTACTCCAATATTGATCGTAGTGCAAGGTAATTTGTAGCAAAATAATGGAGACAACTTGAAGGAAGGAAACATGAGTACTATTGTAAGGGACTTTATAGTAAAATTTTGAGGGTTGAGGAGATCCCTTCTTGATTCTAGTTATCACTCCCCATAAAACTCATTAAAAATAGAGACTCTATTATCAACGAAATATAGTGATAGATGTATTTCCTCTAGGAGTAAGCACAAGGGAATAAGATTCCACCAAGACAAATTATGGAAATATTTTTATAAATCCAAACAACCCATCGTTGATGGGGAAACACAAACAAGACAAGATGTTAAAGTGTGGATATTAGGAATGAATAAGTATGTCCAAATACATTATTACTCAAGAAATATGAAAGCAATAACAACCATCTATAATTTTATTAGCAAGGCCTCTTTCAGGTGGAAACATCATAGGAAAATGAAGTATATACAATTAAAAAGGACCACTCTGAAGAAATTTCATATGTATTTCAAGAAAAAAATACCTTTACACACACTATTATGAGAAAAGGATGAACAAATTACATGATGCTAAGAAAGGCCAAATATTGGTAGAGGAATATGAGAAGAATTTTATGGAACTTCTAAAGTACATGACCTATATCAAAGAAAAAAAATCAAAGTGACACAATACTGTGACGTACCTAGATGCCTCCCTTGGCAAATGGGGCACTCAATTAAAAAATATTTTCTTCTATAACCAAATATTATTCTGAATTCAAACTCCAACAGTAATACAATCCAAAATTCATATCCAATTAAAATAGTAGAAGAATTAACATTGCATATTTCAATTTAATTCATTAACATATTACAAACATAAATCATTCCACATATACATAGATAAATTACTATGAACACTTATCTATATATGAATGCAATTCTACTAAACCAATTGCTAAGGAGTGACTCATCACTCAACAATAGGAATGAATAATGGATTTMACCTCCAAGATAGACCATGATACGCCTACGGTGACAGAATATCCTATGGAACTCTAATATTATTTATCCCAACCGATTACTCTCATGACATAGCTAATTTTATCACTATTAAACAGTATAGGTCCTCAATTGACCATCAATCATCCATGGAACTCTCTTCCAGTAGCCTATATAACACAAGGAAGACCTTCCCCTTCTCTACTCAATAGTGCCTAAAATATCTTCTTCCCTTCTAGTTCTCTTTAGTGCAGATAGAAAGATTCCAAGATGGTTGCATGTTGATTTCTATGAATAACCTAGAGAGAAACACTTGGCTTAAACTATCCATGAGAAAAAATATCAATTGTGTATGAAGTTTGAATAAGATACCTAATGTGAACTACTTACATGGCTTATACGTTAAAATGTAACTCACTTTTTATGATTCTAATGACTCTTGTATCCATGATGGTCGGGCTCACTTGATTCTTTGAGCCCTTGCTTGATGATGATGCACTCTTGGACAAGATCCTTTGGAGGATGCTCGTGATGCTTCCCCCACACTTCATGAGGACATTGTGCAATGTATGGACGTAGTTGGAGCCTTGATGATGAGAATTTGACCATGTGATAACTTGGCATGCCTCTTGAAACCCTTCAACACACCTTAGCCCATATAAGTTGGACTTTGGAGCTAGGGCATTGCACCGTGAGCTTGACGTGTCACTTGGAGATGGTATGAAGCCTCTAGATGACATTGCGCCCCCTTGAGAATGTTGAGGCTTGGTTTGATGGCATGGCATGTGACGATGATAGTACACCTTTTGGGAGGGGTCATGGAACCCTTTCTCTTGATGACATCATACCCTAGATTGAGGACGTTGCACATGTGGTGGGACATCATACTTGAGGATGATGTGACACTTGTTTGAGCCAACATATCACATTGGATGATGAGTTGGAAATTTTTTCATCAGAAGATGTGACCTTCTTAATGAGGAGGCATTAATTTTGATGATACCTTGCACCTTTTGAGGAGAGACATGACTTTTGGATCAGTTACACCACATTTGGAGATGATTTCACCCTTCATGGGGTTTCTACACTCACACATGTGTAATTTTTAGAGGATTTTTTCATGATTTTGTATTGTATATTTGTTTTAGAGGAATCTTTGGGGGTCAGACTAGACCTATCCACCTTATATCATGGATCTATTATGTTTTTAGGGGATTCTAGTGGATATTAGCTCAATGAGGGAAAATGCTTTGTTTCCTCATGTATTCATCATTGCTACTTGTGGAGGATTACCACTACTTGTCTACTCTTATATATTTCTCATTTTCCTATGGATGACTAACACATGTGACCTCTTGGAGAGATGATATATGGATCCTTTTTCAAGATTGATGAATGATTTAATGGTTAGGATTTTATGGATGAGCATTGATTTACATAGTAAGTGTTGTTTTAAAGTCTTTATGGATTTATTGATGAATGTATTAAGTGTGAATGTTCTTATCAAAGTGGTGATAGTACATTTTCCTTGTATTTTTATTGAATAGATCTTATATTGTAAACACTATGAAGGATTGTAGTAGACTACCTTCTTTTGATATAATATTTTAAATCTTGTTAGAGGACATAGGACTATTTTCTAGGGTTTGTAGTGGACTACCCTAGTTTTTTTTATAGGATAGATTCCTAGGGTTTGTATTGGACTACCTTAGGGTTTATCCAAAATCCACCCTTGATATCATCTTCTAAAGGATGCAAAAGGACATAGGAAAAATTTCTAGGGTTTGTAGTGGACTACCCTAGTTTCCTTTCTATAGGATTGATTCATAGGGTTTGTAGTGGACTACTCTAAGGTTTTATCCAAGGTATTTCTTTCACCTTTTCCTTCAAGAAAATTCATAGTTTTACTCCATATTCCCAAGAGGATTAAACATAAATAGTATTAAAACCTCGTAGAAAGTCTTAAAACCTAAATTCACCTTTTCTTTTATTTATCTAGGGTTAAATTAGGGCTCGTGACAACTACTATTCAATTTTCAGCCATCATTGTGTTAGATTTCTAGGGTTTGATTGTCATCTTTTAACTTTAAGTACATATTGTCATCATTTATTATATTGTTGATTTAATTTTCAYCCCTCTAGGGCTTGAGGTCTTGCATAGATAGGGTTGTTATAATATTTTATCATTTCAGCAAGTAATTGTTTGCAAAAACCTATTTTGACTTGTATTTTTCATCTTTAGTTTCATTAATCTCTTACTTGTTTAGAGGGTTGATTTATTGTTGATGTTATAACTTGATACATTGTTGAAGACATACATCTTTCATACAAGTTTTGCAATATCCATAACCTTTTCTTTCATTTGTACTATTTGGGGTATCTCTTTGACCTAGTTTAACTTGTTAAACATCATTAATTGTCTTAGATACTTCTCACATACAAATCTGGAAATCGTTTCATTAAACCACCTTGATCTAGTGGTGGTATGTTTGAGTAACAAATATAGGAGGTCATGGACATTATATTATCTTGTTATAGGATTCCTTGAGTTTACTAGGGAATCCTCCTTTGTGTTGTATTTCATCCTTCACTAAAACGAGGGAAGTGATTGCTAAGGTGAAGGTGGTAACACTTACATGTTACACTTGTCTTATCCTTTGTGAAAGAATTTACACAAATGTGCTAAATATTGTGACAACATTTTAGCATCGTTGTTGGGGAGAATTAAATTATTCTCCTTGGAAATCCAAAGTCTATGCTTCAACCAAATTTTTATGATCTTAAATCAAAGCCTTGTCTAGTGTGCTCATATGTTGACTCCATGTCAATATAACCCCAATGTTGAAAACACTAATCCCAGACCTAATAAAATATTTTCTAATACTACCAAGGTCTATAAAAGGAGACCTCCTCATAAGTCTCATGTAGTAAAGTTCTTGTTTTGTCAAAGAATTCCTTTATCCCTAATGGATTTGCAACCTTGGGTTTCCAATGTTTTCAAGACTATAGACATGTCTGGAATCTGAGGATAACCTCATAATATGCCTGAGAAGTTTGACAAATGGTTTCCTAAAATTCCTAGTAACAATGTCGTCATCACTGAAGAGCATGTTGATGATTTTTATTCATGTTTTGAACTTCGCCCACTTAATAATGATTAACAGGATGTAAGAATGAATCTTTTTGTCACTTCTCTAGTAGAAAATGCAAGAAAATGGTACAATAACCACCCTGATAAAAGTATTAAGACTTGGAAATATTTTCATAATACCTTTATGAGTAGGTGGGGAACCAAAAGGGATGGTAGGTTGTTGTTGGCACAATTTAATGAGATGAGAAAGAAAGATAATGAATCAGTAAAGGTATTTGATGCAAGATTTGAAAATTTATTAAATAATTATGTATTCATGATAGCTTAGCTTATAAATGTTATAAAAAAAAAATCATATATTGATGAAAATGAAAATATTTATTTCTCGCTTTTACTTTATATCTTTTATATACCAAGGTGGATCATATCCCTTGCTCTTTTATTACTAATATTTTTTTGTTACAATGTAATAGTAAATTTTTAGAGTGATGCAAGAGTGCAGGTCTTGGAGTACCAAATATGACGAGTTTCTCATGTGATCTATGGAGATCATATGTCCCTATGTTGGAGTTAGATGTTACCACCTCTCGCCTAGGGGTAACTAGAGGAGATCATTCTTCATGATCCACATTATAGACAGTGATCCCAGAGAGGATGACCAACATTCTCCACGAGACAAAATCCCCTCAAATGCCTCTTACGCATCATTTTTTAGCTCATTCACTTGATCTGCATACTCATCTGATGATGGTGGTATGACACAAATGAGGTACATTATCCATTGTTTCATAGGAAGTGTTTACATTAAATGTATTGGGCATTTAAGTAAGGATCATGGGTTGAAGTCAAATAACGGATCATGATTCTTGGAAGTTATGTTTTTTTTCTTGTTTCACCTCGACGACCATCATATGTATTCTATTCAAGTGTTGTCACTCTTGGGGAAAATGGGTGCTACAGGGAGGCCTTGATAGGGGTAATGTACCCGTACCCTTCCATATAGTAACACTTTTCATCTATATTCCTCCCATTGTCCTATATTTTGGGAGTGGTTGTTACATGTATCCCAAAAAGGTTGGTACTCCATTCTCCTATGAGAAGAAGGGGCTTGAATGCCAAAGGCTGATGCAACTATAAAAAATAATGGAAAGTGCATGTTATAAATTCAAAATGCAAAAGAATAATAAAGCGATATAAATTATAGATCAAAATCCAAGTTAGCTTGACCTTTACCCCCTCACTATGAGGCCATCACCCCAAGTCCTAATGCACTGAATTCATATCTAAATAAAGAACTTAGTTGATTTATATTGATGCAATAAATGCATAACCCTAAAAGGGCCTTGCAAAATAAATAAATGAATATCAAAAGTTAAGATAGGGATGGAAAGAAACAATGTCAAGGAAAGGGAAACTCAATGCATTAAATGCTCTCTCTACAAAGGCACTCATGGAGATCAATATCATGCATGACCTTGCATGTCAATGACACCATGACCATGAAGTAAAACCCATGTCATACCATTCACTTATACTTACAATTTGATGGATTTCTCAAGAAATACTCCTCTACTTGGGTACTTGCACACCTAATAGGTTTCTATGATGGTCCTCCTATAAATCCCTCTATGACACCCACCGAGCACACACACTCCTTCCATCGACTCGAGGTGAGTTGGTCAAAAGAACACAAGGAGTATGTGATCTATTGGGAGAATGAAGTCTTATAGGTGCGGGCAGGAGCACCTTAGGCGCACAATGGTGGCATGCACATCCAAGGGGGAACGTGCCTCACTTACCTTATAATGGAGGATGAAGAAATGAGTTTCATTTGGTAAAGGATGGGGTGAATTATGTACATGCCCAAGGAGTGGACCCAGTTTCACTCGGTAGCATAGGCGTGTTAGAGAGATCAATTGACACCATCGACACACACATGACAAGTCAAGTTGGTTGGTTCAAGGAAACTCACAAGGAAAGGGTGCATCCAAGTGAATGGGGCACATCAATATAAGGAGCATGTCTAGGTGATGGGGTGCACCAGTCTAAAATGGAACGATGGTTCATGGGCGCACAAGTTCAAACGAACGCGACCGAGAAAAGGGGTGTATCTGTCTAAATGGGTGCAACGGTCCGCGAAGGGGCACGACACACAAACAACACAACAATTCATGGAAGAGTCATTTGGATTCCATATAAGAACACAAGGCGCATGAGCTAAGGAGGAAGATATGAAGGAGCATGATGAAAAAGTGATAAAGTGGTGCGAACAAGGCATAGAGTCATGCGACGAAAGGAAAGTATCCAAGGCAAGTTTTGATGAAGCCTTGATGTGGGTCTAAGGAGGGTGCGCCATGAGGAAAACTGAGATCTTAAGACAGTTTGGGGACTCTTGTGATAGAGAAGAGACAGTTAGTATGTGGAGGGCACACGTTCCAGGAAAACCACATATTGTGTGAATATTGTTGCAACATGGAAGTTTGTTGGGGTGTATCTGTGTATGAGTATTTTGACTTGGCGAGGTGAGGCGAGTCGTGCGACTCTACCCATGTTGTAAATCAAGCTAGTAGTGCTCATATTGTAACTGTGTTTCACAACAATAAGACTAAGTAGGGTGTTAGGCACCATTGGTTCCACCCACACTATACTTTTGTGTCTCTTGTATGTTTGGAAAACGTTTTCTTTTTTTTGCATGTTTCGTGAATGTATGCTTAAATGACTAAGTGTTAGATTGTTATCAAATTTTCTAAGTATACAAGAGAGTCACATTGAGTAGGAGTGTGATTTGCCTATAGCCTAAAATAGAGAATGGGTATGCTCTGGATGAAGAGGCATATTCTGAGTGAAGTATCAATGGTGTTGTCAAGCTACCAAGTGAGAACCATTGCGGTGTCACATGCCCCAAAGAGTGGATGAGACTTAGCATCTTGGGTGGGTCTCCAAAGGGGTCATAATAGGTGGTATCATAGCTTGAAGCATGCTCTACTACTATGTCGTGATAGTGGTGATAAGGCATAGGTGATTTAAAATTTCATTGCGAAGACAGTTTGGGAACAAACTTGGTGAATGGTTCGGTGAGGTAGACACTTCCATCATAGAGAAAATTTGGGAATAGACTTTGGTTGGTGTATGATTTGTGATATATGTAAGTTCCAAGTTGTGAATGAAGTCGTGACTTGTGAACAGTGTTTTGCACACACCTTGAGCAAACCAAGAGAGACCTTTGTGGGGTGAACAAAGCACTTGGACAGGGAAGACAACCACTTATCACAAGACTTATCACAGATCTGATCAGAGAGTTGATTACATAATTTTGGTTCAGGCCTTGAGGAAATTTTTTGGGTTTCTTGGATGAACCACTCACAAGTAGAAGTGAATATACTTGGAGGGCCATCCATGGCTGAGTCACACGTAAACAAAAGTAACACCAAGAGGGAGGCCAAGACAGAAAAAAATGAAGAATCAACTTGTTATCTTGGAGAAGATTGTTGAGGAGATGATGGACACAATGTATCATCATGGTGAGAAGGTTGAACGAATGGAGATTGATATGGGAAATATGGTGCACGGGTTTAATAAATTTGTGTGGGAGTGCCAATTGACGACGAATGTTATCACAAACACCTTGACCAACAACATTTAGGACAAACTCAAGGCAGTAGAGGATGCACTAGCCTCAATCACACATAAGTTGAAGGACCAAGAAGACACCATTACATTGTTGAAATAATATTTTTCCAATGGACAGAGCTCATTTTTCATGCCAATGAGGATCAAGACAAAGAAACCCGAGCCATATGATGGTACTCACAATGCTAAGTTGCTTGGAAACTTATGTTGGGACATAGAGCAGTTGAACAGAAGTTCGAACGAAGCTAAGGTGAACGTTGTTGTGATGTTATCGATAGGGATTGTTAAGATATGGTGGAGAAATTGGGTGGAAGACTTAGTAGTTTGGAGAACAACAGAGAATATAAAAAAGTGGGCAGAGATGGAGGCATCCCTGAAGGCACAATTTAGTCTAGGAAACAAAGCATGGATCACAAGAATTAGTTGTTGGATCTTAGGCACGCCAATAAGATCCAAGACTACATCAAGGATTTCACAATGCTCATGTTGGATATCAAAGATATGTCAGAGGAAAACTAAATTTTCCACTTTGTGAATGGTGTGCATCCATGGGCGCAAAGTGAGTTGTGACACTAGAATGTGAAGACCTTTGTGACAATCATCACTGCAACAAACAAATTGTTGGACTTCAAGGGTGAAGCTAAGACAAGACCTAGGAGTAATTGAGGATGCCCAAGGTAAGAAGAAGAAATGTAAGGGGAAGAAGAAGGATAAAGGAAAGGTAAATATGTCCAAAGGAAGTGAGGATAATGCCAAGAAAATGGACGCACTATGCAAATAATTGTCCCTTAAAATAGAAGTTGAATTCCTTGGAGAAAGTCGACAACCCATTTGTTGGGGTCTTGCAAGTCTTGAACATTGTCATGCAGGGAGGATCCATGGATATCCAAGAGAAAGATGAGACAATACTTTTCTATGTGCAGGTCAAAGTACTCAATGGGAAGTCAGTAATGCCTATGGTGGACAATGGGGTGACTCATAACTTCTTAAGGGAGGATATGGTGTGGAGACTTGGGTTGTAGCTTGAGCCAATGTAGAGAACCTTCAAAGAAGTCAACTCATGTGTAGAAATATTTTTTGTTGTGGCTAAGGATGTCTTGTTTAAGCTTGGGGACTGGTGCAGGAGTACATATTTCACCATTATTCCTATCGATGATTTTGAAGTTGTGTTGGGACAAGATTTCACGAGGAATGAAAAGGAAGAACATATTCCTCACATGGACAGTTTAGCCACTTTCTCAATATAGACACCATATTTTGTTCCTACCATGAGGAGGAAGGAAGGGGGTATGCATATGTCCTCCTTGCGGTTAGTTGTTACAAACAACTAAAGCAAAAATCCTTTTGGGGATGAATTTGGACAATGTGGGGTGATGGTTGGACAACCCAACATAGAAAATGAAAGGAGATTGATGTTGATGGAATGAAGGATTTCCAATGTTGAATACATAGTTGGAGATCTGTCTAAGAGAGTGGATGGAAAGTATAAAAAATCACAACAAATATTGGAGGAAGTCACGAAGATGAGGATGACAGAGAATTTTGTTGAACGAGAGTAGAGACCATCTATAGACCAAGAGAATGAGAGGGAGACAAAACAACCTTGGTACAGGAGACCCAAGGAAGAGGATGATTCTTCCTCTAGTGAACTTGGGAAAAGTGAATGTCCTAATGACCCTGAGTTAGAATGACTCATTGAGGACTGCAAAAGAAAAATCAGTTCAAGTGTATCAATGCTTATGTATATAATGCAGAAGTACGGTGACTCTACATTGATCGTATTGAAACATATTGGAGATGAGGGAGATAGAACAACCAATGATCCTCCTTCACCTTCAAACTAGACAACAACACATTGGTTCATTTTCTTAGTGGGAGACAGTGAGGCCTTTGGGGCACCTTGAGGAGGTGCCTTAGTGAATTATGTTGGGAACGCAAGATGGGAAACTTTACAGATTGAATATGAAGTGACAACTTTGTCTTGGAGGGAATGAGGAGTTGTGAATGTGGCAAGTTTGTGGACAACAAAGGGTGTTTAAGCATGAAGATATGAGTTCTTGTGGAAGAAGCATGACTATTGTAATAGCTACCTAGTTATCCAAAGTCATAGGGGGGTCCAACACATAGAAGCATGAGTAGATAGAATGAAGTATGGAGGCAGTAGTAAGTTAATGAGACGTGACACTTCATGGTCTCATGAAACTTCATAAGTGGGAGTTTTCCTTGATGACTTTTTTGGGAGATAACAGTAGTTGGGTAGTGACAAGATCTGAAGATGAGGTAGGGATGCCATGGAGATCGATGGATGTTGTTGCGGATGACAACAACTTTGAGTGGGGGAGGATGTAAATCCATTTGCGACACCTATCAAGTGTGCATCCTCCTTAAGAAGACTCGAGGAGAGTTGGTAAAGAGAACACAAGGAGTATTCAAGGAGAGATGGTGACATACAAACCCAAGGGGGCACTCGCCTCACTTGCCTTGCGATGGAGGATGAAGAATTGGATTTCATTTGGAAAAAGATGGGGCAATTTGGGCATGTTACCAAGGAGTGGACACACCTTCCCTTGGCATCTCAAACATGTTGGAGAGGTCGGTCGACCTCATCAACACATCCATGATGATTCAAGTCAGACGATTCAATGAAACACGCAAAGAAAGGGTGCACCCAAGTGAATGGAGCATGTTAGCATGAGGAGCGCACCAAGGTGATGGGGCATGCCAGTCCAAAAGGGTGAAATGGTTCATGGGCACATGCATTCAAATGGACGTGACCAAGCGCGTCGACCTAAATGAGTGTGTTAGTCCACGAAGGGGCGCAACACCCAAAGGGCATGACAGATCATGGTAGAGTCATTTGGAGTCCATATAAGAACACAATGTACATGAGCTAAGGAGGTAGATGTGAAGGAACATGATGAACAAGTGAGCAAGTGGTGTGAACAAGGCATAGAGTCATGCGACCAAAGGCAAGTAGCCAAGGCAGGTTTTGGTGAAGTCTTGATGTAGGTCTGAGGAGGGCGTGCCATGAGGTAGATCAATATCTTGGG
>SNQJ01S0060696.1:51391-62530 GCA_010110895.2 Picea sitchensis | reverse complement strand
CACTCTTCATGAGGATTCTACACTAACACATGTGGCATTTTTAGAGGATGTTTTCATGATTTTTCATTGTATCTTTGTTTTAGAAGCATCTTTGGGGGTCAACCTAGACCTATCCACATTGTATCATGGATATATTATGTTTTTTAGGGGCTTATAGTGGATATTAAATCAATGAAGGAAAGTACTTATTTTCCTCATATAAATAGAGGAAGTGTTTCCTCATTTATTCATCATTGCTACTTGTGGAGGATTACCTCTACTTGTCTACTCTTATCTATTTCTCTTTTTCCTATGGATGACCAAAGCATACGAATTCTTGGAGAGATGATATATGGATAATTTTTCAAGTTTGATGGATGATTTCATGGCTAGGGTTTCATGGATGAGCATTGATTTACCTAGTAAGTGTTATAAGTATTTGTGGATTCATTTATGAAAGTATTAAGTGTGAATGTTCTTATCAAAGTGGTGATAGTGCATTTTCCTTGTATTGTTATTGAATAGTTCTTATCTTGTAAACCATAGGAAGGTTTGAAGTGGAATACGTTCCCTTGATATCATACTTTAAATCTTGTGAAAGGACATAGGACTATTTTCTAGGGTTTGTAGTGGACTACCCTAGTTGTTTTCCTATAGGATAGATTCCTATGGTTTGTAGTGGACTACCTTAGGGATAATCCAAAATCCACCCTTGATATCATATTCTAAAGGTTGCTAAATGACAGAGGGTGGCATTCTATGGTTTGTAGTGGACTACCCTAGTTTCCTTTCTATAGGATAGATTCCTAGGGTTTGTGGTTGACTACTCTAGGGTTTTATCCAAGATCTTTGTTTCACCTCTGCCTTCAATAAAGTTTATAGTTTGAATCCATATGACCAAGAGGATTAAATGGAACTTGTATTAACTTCTTGTAGATTGTCTTAAAACCTAAATTCACCTTTTCTTTTATTAATCTAGGGTTAAATTAAGGTTTGTAGTAATTGCTCTTCAATTTTCATCCATCATTATGCTAGACATATAGGGTTTGATTGACATATTTTACCTTAAAGTACATCTTGTCATCATGTATTATATTGTTGATTTAGTTTTCAGCCCTCTAGATATTGGCATCTTTCATAGTTAGGGATGTTATAATCTCTTATCATTTCAGCAAGTAATTGTTTGCAAAATCCTAGTTTGACTTGTATTTTTCAGCCCTAGTTTCACTAATCTCTTACTTGTTTAGAGGGATGATTTATTACTACTATTATAACTTGATACATTGTTGAAGATAGTCATCTTTCATACAAGTTTTTAAATAGACATAGCCTTTTCTTTCATTTGTAGTGTTTGGGGTATCTCTTTGACCTATTTTAACTTGTTAAACATCATTAATTGTGTTAAATACTTCACACATACAAATCTGGAAATTATTTCATTAAACGACCTTGATCTAATGGTGGTATGTTTGAGTAGCTAATATAGGAGGTCGTAGACTTGATTGTATCTTGTTATAGGACTCTTTTAGGTTACTAGGGAAGTCTCCCTTGTGTTTTATTGCATCCTTCATTGAAATGAAGGAAGTGATTGATAAGGTGATAGTGGTAACACTTCCACATTACACTTGTCTACGCCTTTGTGAAAGGCTTTGCACAAAGGTGCTAGATATTGTGATAACATTTTGGCGTCGTTGTAGGGGAGAACTAAGTTATTCTACTTCGAAATATGAAGTCCATGATTCAACCACATTTTGATTAGATTAAATCAAAGTCTCATCTAGTGTGCTCATTTGGCAACTCCACGTCAAGAGAACCTAGGTGTTGAAAACACTAATCCAATACCTAATAAAAGATTTGATAATCCTACCAAGGTATATTAAAGGATACCTTATCATAACTCCCATGTAGTAAAGCCTTTGTTTGTTCAAAGACTTCCTTTATGCCCAATGGATTTGCAACCATGGGTTCCTAATTATTTCAAGCCTTTAGACATGGATGGAATCTGAGGATACCATCATGATATGCCTGAGAAATTTGACAAATGGTTGCCTAAATTTCCTGGTAACAATGTCGTCACCGTTGAAGAGCATGTTGATTCTCTTTATTTGTGTTTTTAACTTCACCCGCTTAATAATGATGGATGTAGTCAGAAATTTTTGTGTTGCTTCTCTAGTAGAAAATGCAAGAAAATGGTACAATAACCTCCCTCATAAGAGTATGAAGACTTGGAAATATTTCCATGATATCTTTACGAGTAGATGGGGAACCAAAAGGGATGGTGGGTTGTTGTTGGCACAACATAATGAGATGAGAAAGAAGGAGAATGAATCAGTAAAGGAATTTGATACAAGATTTGAGAATTTATTAAATCAAAATCATAATGACATTAGTACAAAAGATGGTATTGTCCTCCCCCTATATACTAATGCTTTTGAAGGAAAATTTGGATTTATCCTTAGGGACAAGTCCCCAAAGAATCTTGTAGAAGCACAAGAATGTGTTATTAATATTGAAGAAAACCTTTTGGTTTCTAAGGTAGAACATTTTCATGCTCCTCGTGCCAAAGCTGAGACCAATCCTAGAACTATGAATAATGTTGAGCCTACCCAAGACCATGTGATGATTTTAACCCAAAAGTTTGATCAAGTTACAATTGAGATTTTGGAAACTCAGAGTCTCCTAATGAATAAAGTAACTAACTTAGAGATGGCTCAACAACAAATTTTCCTCATAGACCTCAAAACAACAATAATTGAAAACAAAAAGGGAGCCAAGGATGGAAGCCCATGCCCCCTATTGAACAAAAGGTTCCTAACACCCTTGCACCTATAGATATGATTAATCAAGAAGTTGTCCCTTGGTGCTTACCTTTTAGTGATTCACATTGGGAGTATGAATGTCCTAGACTTAATGATAATGATAGTAGTGAGGATCCTAACAATTATGAACGCATGAACTATATTGAAAAGTTGGATCCCATTTATACCATATCATCCAAAGAATTTTATAATGTTACCTTAGAACAACTTGAACAAAGAAAACAAGAGGCTGATAGGATGGATAGGTTATAAATTTTGAATGAAATGGATGAGGAATCCAGGGAAAAGCTTACAAATAAAGAGTACTTTTAATATTCTAGAAGAAACAATGCACATGAGACTTCTCCTAGTGATCCCAAACCCCCTAAAAAATGGACAAGATATCCTTTACCATTGGATACTAATGTTACTCCTCCATCAAATTTTCACAAGATTTGAATATTGATATGACTAGTGTCTTGGCAAATATTAGCATACCTATCCTTCTATAGTATTACAAGTTATGCATTATGATCATAAGAATGGAATACATGCACCTTTTTTCATCTCTTTAGTAGTAAATAACCTCTTGCTTCATAATTGTATGCTTTCTTCTGGGGCCTCTACCAATGTGATGCCTTTAAAGTTCATGGATCAATTGGATTTGAAAATCACAAGGCCTTATAGGAATGTGTGTGGAATTTATTCAAAGGCCATAAAATTTTGTAGACTTATTAAAGATTTGAAGGTTAGACTTGCTACTTGTCCAGATATATCCCTCTTGATGGATGTTGTAGTTATAGGCATGCATTATGCTTGGGGAATGAATGTATCTGGAAATTGGGCTGCAACTTTAGGAGAAATCCTTAAAAAGGAATTATCCTATGCCACTACCCCAACTCCTTATGGAACCTTATTTACCCTTTTTAATAAACCTTCTGTGAAATATCAAGTCAAACATCCCTAAGATCCCATGAATGAAGTAGTGAATATTGGTAAGGAATATGGTAACTTTTGTGTTTATACAAACAAGAGAGTGTCAATTGAAGAAGACAATTAAGAAATTACTAGTACCTCATCCACCTTAGCAAACCATGACTATTTTTATGACCCTTCCATTTTTCCTTTTGCACTTGATGATATTGATGATATAGTTTTACCAAAAGGGGACAATTATTAAAAACATCTTATGAAGTATGAGCATAAAGACCCAAGGTATGTTATGATTATGAATCAAGGTAATGAGGGAACCTTACATTTGTGTGAAGATTATCGAAAGAGCATTGTCTTGATCAAGTATAATCTTCCTACTTTAGATCAAGAAAAGACAACTCAATATGGTGAAGGAATGATTGATCTTAAAACAAGGACAAAAGGTTTTGAAAGAGGAAGTCTATTACTAATGTGGGACAAAAGAAAAAGGAAGCCATGTATGCATAAGAAGTTTGATAGTTTGTGGTTTGGCCCTAAAAAGATTGAGAAGAAGTCTAGAACTAATTCCTTCTATTTGACCACGCCTAAGGGAAGTAAGTTTCCATTACCTATTAATGGATCCCTTCTCAAGCCCTACTATGCAAAAGGAACTTAACTTCTTTGTTAGAATAGCATAGTGTTAGGGCATGTTGTGTTCTTGCATCTTGATTGTACTTTATTTTGATTGATGTTAGCTATTGATTGATCTTATGCATTCAAGAGAGTTTAGCTTATACATGTTATAAAAAAAATATATGTATTGATGAAAATGAAAATATTTATTTCTCTCACTTACTTTATACCTTTCATATACTAGGTTGGATCGTATCCCCCTATGCTTTTGTTACTGATAGTTTTATGTTAGAATGTAGCAGGAAATTTTTAGAATAATGTAGGAGTGAAAGTCTTGGAGTACCAAAGATGTTGAGGTTCTCATGTTCTCTACAGTGAGCACATTGTTAAAATTTTGACTAATCAATTAACTTTATTTAATATTCTTTAACTTTTAACAATTAGAACAATAATTGCATACATAAAGATCACTGAAAGAAAGACATCCACAATAAACGCAAGATTTATCCTAGGAAACCCTCCTGG
This sequence comes from Picea sitchensis, assembly GCA_010110895.2. Taxonomy (NCBI): domain Eukaryota; kingdom Viridiplantae; phylum Streptophyta; class Pinopsida; order Pinales; family Pinaceae; genus Picea; species Picea sitchensis. The sequence continues at coordinate 57,683 of SNQJ01S0060696.1, read as the reverse complement.
GGGAGAAAACTCAACAAATCTTATTCAATATAGATTCACCAACAAGTACAATGTCTCTCTCCAAGAGAGATCTCACAAAATAGAAGATAACTAGAAGATAGATTAGAAAACTCTAACCATAATATGGTAGCGCACCACTAGACCAAGATAGGTCTCCAAGAGATAACCAAAACCCTTCACCAAAACACCCTTACTTTGTAGTTGTGTCTACTCCTCAGACTTGCACACTTTTCTCTTGTGTTGTGTGTTCTCCAAATGAGGCGCCTAGCCTCTTATAAATACAAGTCTAGCCACCCTAAAATTAGGTCAGGTCGGACTTGTACAAATGCGACTTTCTAACTTACATTTTGCTTTTACAAAGGCACATTAGGGCCGACTTTACAAATACAACATAATATTATTCTTTTAGGGTTTTGACTTGGTATAATACAATAAGAATATCTTTCGAAGCTACTCAATCTCCAACACTCCCTCTTAGCAAGGAAGGTATTCTTCTGGCACGATCGACACGATTTCTTTTGCACTTATGTGCACTTAATCATTGACTTGTTGACTTTCCACGAATCTATATTGAAGAAGTTTTGTAATCACGTCATGCATCCAGGGTCTCATCATCCTTTCGGGCTTTATGTCATCACGGGGCTTCAACTTGCCAGCTCACATAGAATCTGGCATCTAGTTCATACAAAACTAATAAATCGCCATCTCGCACAGAATTTGGCATCTAGTTCATACATAACTAGCAACTTGCCAGCTCACATCGAATTTGGCATCTAGTTCATACAAAAATAGTAACTCACCAACTCATACAGAATCTGGCATCTAGTTCGTACATAACTAGTAACCTCTAGTTGGCACACCAGGACACCGATCCATAGTGACCAAGAATCTAATCACATGGAACATGCGATGTAGTGCACACACACTACCCATCTAGTTGAAGGATAGGAAACACATCCAACCACATATGTTGGCCCTCCCTCTTGAAAAGCTAGGAAACTCGCCATCTCTGAAGGCTCGACATCTGCTGACCTTGTGTGAGGTCATTTTGACTGGCTCCACAGTCCGTAACATGCCCTTGAATGATTACCCACTGTTATTGCCACACGCTGATGCTACTTCTCTAGAGTCACATCTGTAACTCATCACTCCCTCTTACTAGGGAAGTCCTTCTGGACCACACCAAGCTTGTCCCTGAAGTACACAAACTTCACTCTTGATAGAGGCTTGGTAAACACGTCTGTTATATGCTCATATGTAGCGACATAGTGGAGCTTCATTGCTCCCTTCTGCACCATATATTTGATATAATGGTACCTGATCTCGATATGCTTGGACTTGTCATGAAACACTAGGTTCTCTAACAACTTCACACAACTTTGGTCGTCACACTAGATACAAGTTGCCTCTAACTCGAGATCAAACAATCTTGCAAGCAGCTTATAAACCCACATTGCTTCGTTGCTAGCTGAACACACTACTATATACTCTTCCTCAATCGTACTGAGTGTCACACTAGTCTGCTTCCTGCTAAACCATGAGATCATAGCTAATCCTAAACTGAAGCAAAATCTAGATGTACTCTTTCGATCTGCAACACTATCGGCCCAATCTGAATTAGTAAATCCTTGTAGGATTATCTCACGATCTGAAACATATCTGAATCCATAGTCAATTTTACCTTTCAGGTACCTCATCACATGTTTTTTGGTGCAATCAAGTGAACACTTCTAGGTTCAACCATATACTAACTCAATGTGTTCATTGCAAAACATATATGGCCTCGTGTTCGTTAAGTACATCAATGAACAAATCATTTATCTATACATGATGGCATCCACTGTCTCTGAAGATGTATCAATCAATAACTTCATATTTGTCACCATCGTTGTAGGCATGGATTTACATCCCATCATCTTGAATCTCTTCAGAATCTCTATAGTATATTTTCCTTGGTTAAGGAAAATCTCACTCAGTATCTGCCATACCTCCACACCTAAGAAATAATGCATCATACCTAGGTCTTTCATCTCAAATTTTGTAGCTAGCTCCCTCTTACTTTCAATGATGAGCTTCTCGTCTCCTGTTAGAAACAGGTCATCCACTTACAAAAATAATATCACTGGTCCACCATCTACAACTTTGTAGTAAAGGTGGGAATTTGCTTTACTCTTTGTAAATCCCAAGCTCATCAAGAAACTATCAATTCTACCATACCATGCCATGGGTGATTGCTTTAATCCATACAAGGATTTCTTCAATATGAACACATGTGTTTGTCTATAATGTGTCTCAAAACCTTGTGGCTACTCCACATACACTTCTTCTTCTATTACATCGTTTAGAAAAGATGTCTTCACGTCCATCTGGTGTACCTTCCACTTCATTTCTTCAGTTATTGCAAGTATATCTCTAATCGAAGTATATCTCCCCACAGGAGAAAATGTCTCATCATAATTTATTCCTTCTTTTTGGGAGAAACCACATGCCACGAACCTTTCCTTGTACTTCTTCACACTGTCATCTACTAAATGATTTGTCTGGTAAATACACTTGGAACTTACCACTGTCTTCTCTTTCGGTCTCAGAGCCACATCCAAAACATCATTCTTTGCAACGGACTATTACTCATCAATCATGGAATCCTTCCATTATTTCTTCTCTATAGCCTCTTCATAACAGGTAGACTCTATTATTACGCAATTTGTACTTGTCCCAAAGGAAAAGGCTAAAGGAGGGAAAATTGGTGTAACAGGAGGTTGTCCTATCACTGTCACCTTAATAAGACACATCTTTCTATTTAGGGATGATAGCCTAGGGGAGACGTCCGTTTGAGAAGGAAAAGGTTAAAATATGACCTGGGGGTTTTATCAAATGAAGCAATGATGTGCTTGAGTGTACCTTCCCAGAACAAAGAAACAAGAAAACAATATCTTTTGCAAGTACAATTTGATGTTAGTGCTCCATAAAACCTTGGACTTGTCGATAAAAGAAATAAGTTGATGCAAGATGAAGCAAACAAAAATTATATAACAACAATGTATACAAGATGATAGTTTCTCAATCAATGCCTTAAATAAGCTTCACAATGAACAAAAAGTGATAATCCAATAATAGTAATATACTAGCACTTGTCAGAGCTAATGAGGAAATGTAAAAATCAACTTTTGCAATTGCTTTTAATAGATTTTACTGCTGTAATAATTGGTTGTAGCTTACTTTTGTAACAACGGAAAGAAGGTTATTGAATTAGTCTAATATAAGATAAGGAAAGGTTAGTAAATAACTTGAGGTAAAAATTTTAAGTGTTGTTTCATCAATCAATCAAATGTAAGGTCTAGATCAGTGTCTTTAGGGCTAATGGAGTCACTTTTTGTAGAAGCAATCTTGAAGGAATAAAATGATAATCTATGAGCAAAGGAAAAATAAGGATGATGATTGAGGTGTTGGTAACCCAAGGACTCAATCAACAAGCCTTAGAAGAAAATGGCTACTAGGAAGTAGGTAACCCTAGGCCCTAGCGATTCTCCTTCTTCTTTAGATCAAGCTTGAGTTAATTAATGGCTTGATGAAGAAAATGAGGCTAGAGTGATACAATGGTAGGGATATAACACAATACTTCAAGAGGTAGGGGATTCTAGCACAATCTAGTAGGTGAAAAGTTATTAAGACAAGGACAATAACATGTGCATGATCTCCTAGGGTTTTAAGCTAGCAATTTCATAATCTTGGAAAAATGCAAAGTAAATGTACTATAATTATTCAAAATAAAGAAGAATTGTATAAATTCACTTACATCCACCAAGAATAATCTAGAAATTAGCCTAGTTGAAGACCTTTCATCAAGAAAATGCCAAAAAACACCAAATTTAGCCTCCTCCAAGAAGTGTGTCTAGAATTTCAGCCAATATCCCTTGAAAAGGGAGCAAATTTCAGACCTCACTTGTGTGAGTGAATGATGATGAAAAAATACAAGGGGAAAAACCCTTATTTATATAATCACAATGACCTTTAATTACAAAATTAGGTCAAAAAGGCCGACATGGCCAGTTTACATGAGAAAATGTAATTTTACATAAATTTGAAAAATAAAACCCTAATTTAGGATTTTTAAGGTGACGTCATGCCCCTCCTAGCGTGACATTAGCCTATTTTCTGGAACATTGGCCCTCCAAGTGGAACATTGGGGCTCAAAGCCCCTCTGGAACTGCCACACGTGCCAACCAATGTCGTCCTCAAGTTGGGTGCCTCAACTGGGTGACATCAAGTCTCTGAATGATTACGTCAAGGGCCATCATCAAGGTGGGAGGGCAAGACCCCCCTAGGTCCAGGCTTGCCAGGTTGTCTCTGGTGGAATGTCCTCCTCTCTCTACGGTGCAAGCCTTTGGTATATTTCTTCCCCTTGCTGGGGTTTCAACATCCATCAGGTGGGATTTTATCCCTATGGAGGTTCAAGATAATCATCTCCCCATATGCACCTACCTGTCAGGTGTGGCCCTGCAATAACAACAAGTACACCCTCCATGGTCTCATAAGTCACACGGATCATAGCAATGTCAATCACATCTAATAATCAAGTTACCCAAATATGTGCATAAAACCCCCCTTTTCCCAAACAAGTACTCAAAGACGTTATGTTATTTTACAAGCCAGGTTTGGAGAGGGTCTTAGGACATCCTATTGGGCTAATCCTCCCTAAGTGTGGGGTATCCCTGGGTGAAGACAAGTATATGTCATGTAAGTGCATGAGATGGCATGGGATGTTTGGGAAAGGGGTGCAGTGATGGAAAGGAAATCTAGGGCTTGCCTGTGGGTGCCTCTGAAGAGGGTGAGCTACACCTTGTTCTGGATGCAAATGTTTCCTAGCCCATTCAATGTCTTTTTTACTCTTTGTATTATTTCTTTTTCTTTCAAGAGACTAGCTTGGGGACATTTCCCTGGCATGGTGACCGGTGGTGACAATGTTACCCACAGGCACTTCATGGAGATGAGAAGGTTGGCTCATGATGAGACCCCCTTTCTCTTGGCTATGCTACCAAGAGCCACTACCCTGACATGGTGACCTACAGAATGGTAGTGTCAAACCGCTACATGTCAATGGACCTTATATGCTAGCTCATGATGAGACCCCCTATCCTCCAACTAGGTCTTGAATTTATTTATATTACGAGTCCTGTCTTTTTCTTATTGAGAGCCCTTTTATTGATTTCTTGGGGATCCCTGGGTGAAGCATCTGAAGGTTTTCTTCTTTTGGATTTTATCTTTGTCCAGCTAATTTTACCCTTTGGGCCTTTAGCCCCTTCTTCCCACAAGGCAAGGTACAACCCTTAACTAACTTGGAAAACCCAATGCTCGAACCAATGCAAGGGATAGATGAGCGGGAAGATGATGAAAAGTGATAAGTATGGTGGGAATGGATGATGGCCTTTCATGAACCCACCCAGTGGAAACTCATTCCTAAGTGAACCAACTTGCTAGGGAATTTTTTCACCCCCCCCAGGTATGGACAAGTCAAAAGGCATAAATTCCAAGAACACGTCATGAAGCAAAAGAGAATTAAATGCCCATATTCAAATGTTTTGAGAATCAGAGTGACACATACCATGATACTCGGACTCATTACCTCATCGAGAAAGACCCACTACTTCTTCAATACCAAGCCGATGGGATGGATGTTGTTGTTGCTGATAGGATGGAGGAGTTGAAGAAGAAGGATGGGCCCTCCAGGGCTAGGCTCAAGTCAATATGGCTCTCAGTACTCCATGTCTAGGACTTGTGGGCCTCGAGACATAATTTCCTTAGTTATCCCTAGGCTAGGGTATAACATTTGGCTCCAACTCAGGGACATGTGCTCGCCGTAGAGTGCATGAGAACCTCAAAATATTTGGTATAACCTGTGACCTTCTAGATCTCAACAAAATTTATTAGTAATCATTTGGGGTGGTGATATCACCCCTGGCTCATATATGATACAATAAAGTGAAATACAAAGTAAGCAAGCATATGTACAAATGGAAATAAAACTATTCTAGCATGAAATGAAGATGGTATATACAGTGAATGCAAATGTCTACCTACTTACATGCACTTACATGTGAAGTCAAGTCCCTACCCCCTGATGGGGCTTAAGGAGGTGTCCACCAACTGGTAATGGACGTCTTCTTCCTTCTAACGTGGATAAATAGTAGGCATCAATGACTGAATTCCTTCCAACTCTGAAGGGACCAAGCCAAAATTATGTACTTCCTTTGACATTAGTAGGCTCTCCCTTCTTTGTATCCCACATACAGAC
>SNQJ01S0060696.1:24807-46075 GCA_010110895.2 Picea sitchensis | reverse complement strand
CAGGATTCTCTATCATCTTTATGCAACTCTGGTTGTCACATAGAATCAAGGTTGCTCTCATCTCTAAGTCAAATAGGTTGGTCAACAACTTTCAAAGCCATATAGCTTCGTAGCTAGAAAAACATGCAACAATGTATTCTGCTTCCACTGTGCTGAGAGCAATACTCGATTGCTTCCTACTCTGCCATGAGATCATAGCTGATCCCAAACTGAAACAACATCCTGAAGTGTGTTTCCTGTCAGAAACACTTCCTGCCCAATCTGCATCAGTATATCCACTCAATGTGAAATTAGTATCTCCATCATAGTTGAGACCATAATCTATTGTACCTTTAAGGTACCTCATCACATGTTTTGAAACCACTAGGTGAACATGTCTGGGTTCTACCAGAAGCTAACTCAAGGTGTTCACAGAAAAACAAATGCCTGGTCTGGTGTTCGTCAGGTACATCAGCGATCCAATAATCTGTCTGTACAGTATGGCACCAATCAAGTCTGACGAAGTATCGACTAGCAGCTTCAGCTTCGCTTCCATGGGTGTATTCATGGGCTTGCATTCCAACATGTCGAATCTCTTCAATATTTCGACTGTGTACTTCCCTTGGTTAAGGAAGATCCTCTCAGGACTCTACCATACCTCAAGACCTAATAAATAATGCATTAGGCCAAGGTCTTTCATTTTAATTCCGAGGCAAGTCTCTTTTTACATTCAATGATGAGATTTTCTTCTCCAGTTAAGAATAAGTCATCCACATATAGCAGTAAGATTACTAGCTCATTATTCATAATTTTGAAGTAGAGATTTGAGTCTGTTTTACTCTTGGTAAAGCCTAAGCTTGTCAAGAAACTATCTATATGGCCATACCAAGCTCTAGGAGCTTGCTTCAATCCATATAAGGCTTTCTTCAATATGCAGACATGAGACTTCATGTCTTCAACCTCAAATCCTTGAGGCTGCTCTATATACACTTCCACTTCGATAACACCGGTTAGGAAAGTTGTCTTCATGTCCATCTGGTAAAGCTTCCACTTCATCTTAGCTGCAAAAGCTATGATGGTTCTAATCGAAGTGTATCTGGCCACAGGAGCGAATCTCTCTTCATAGTCAATGTCTCTCTTTTGGGAAAATCCACGAGCAACAAATCTTGCTTTATACTTCTCAATACTTCCATTAGCAGCATGTTTTATTTTGAAGAGCCATCTGGAGGATACCCATCTTTATTCTTGATTAAGGAACTATTTCCCATGCTTCGTTCTTCATTATGGATTGGTATTCCTCTTTGTCATGGCATCTACCCATTCTTTCCTCCTAAATGGATTCTTCGGGGTAGGCTCCTCCTCTAGGAGATCACACAAAGTCGATATAACTAGAGAATGGCTTTGCTCTTTTCACTTGTCGTAGTTCCTTGGGAACCGTACTTCTCTCCATCTTGAATAATCTCTCTAGCCTGAGGCTTTCTTTTATAAGGATGCGTCATCTGAAGAGGTTCTTGTACTTCTACTATACCATGGTCTTCTAGAGTTCCTCATCCCGGAGGAGGATTCACGACTTCCCCTCAGCAGTTCTGCTGACTCACGGGAACCTCCCTTATTGCGGTATTGGGGATTACGGTTTCCTCTTCATATACCTCTTCAAGATGTACGGTTTAGATTTCTTGAGAGTTGCATCTTCATCAGGTCACATCCTGCTGATCTCAATGTGTGATGTTGACCGAGTATATAGATTTTGAAGGCCTTGGAGACCTGCGATTATCCACAAATATTCCCTTCTTCCCGAAGGGTCCAACTTGTTTTCTCTTTTCTTTAGGCATATGAATAAACCTTTGGACAGCCAAATATTTTTGAGATGGATTACCAAACTTTAGGTGAACATCTCTTAAAGTTGTCTTGAGCCCAGTACACTATGGGGCAATCCGTTACGCTTAAACAACGCCATTGTTTCTTCCCATAAGCACATAGGAAGATTTTGATCTTCCCGACTTCCAACATGGATTTATGTTCTTCCGTTCAGCTACACCCGTTTTGTTGGGGATTATAGGGAGTGGTAGGTTCCCTCTAGATCCCAGCATCTTTCTTGGTTACAAACTTTGTTGAGGTATTATATTCTCCTCCATTATCTGACACAGTATCTTAATCTTCCTTCCGGGAAAGGTTCTCTATCAAGGCTTTGAATTCCTTGAACTTGTTGAACACTTCAAATATATTGAGGTCTTCACGAGGGTAATCATCAATGAATGATACATGAAAGTATACATACCCACTAATGGAGGGCGATGGCATTGGGCTTACACAGCCGAATGAATGATCTCTAGGGATCCTTCTACCTTGCTATCTTTCTTCGGAAACAGGTTCTTAATGTTCTTCCTTGTGCACATCCATGCATATGCCTTCATGGTCACCTTTGAGTTCTAGTAAACACAATGACTGGCTTTTCCTTATGTATGGTAGTGCCTTATAATTGATATTGAGCTAATCTTCTATGCAAGATTCTTCAATGGCATGGGTCATGGCTTTGAAGTGACCCTTCGGCTTATACAAGCCACCTTCTTCTCTTCAATGAAGTAGTTGCTTCATTTATAGTCTCTTCTTTAGCATGTTGCCATGCAACTTTCACTATAACTTTACATGTACCTGGAGCAAGGGTCAACAAAGCGACAAGAAGAATAATATACTTCTAATGTAAAGCAATATACGCGAACAGTAGCTCTTTTAGAGTTATCTCTTATAATTTATCTAAAGCAAAGAAGATTAAAGGTAGGAATACAATGCAATGAGGTCAACACTCTCATGAGTGTTGTGACCAAGCATTCTTCATGGCAACACGGAACTAACACGATGTTTCTCCTAGAGGAGGTGTTATTTAGTTATTATCAGGAAAAGAATATACCTCTATATGCTCACATGTTATTAGGTATAATACTTTAAAAATTGTTATCTCAACTATAGTCATCAACTTGTCATGTGTACCTTTGAATCTTATCAACTTGATTTAGTAAACACGGGGCCTTGTCTTTAGGAATGAGTGCTTTGTTTTTCTTCCAAGTCTCCTTCACTCAAGATGACGAGTGTTTTCTTCAAACTGTCTTATAGTACAAAAGACAGTTTGAAGAAATCACTCGTCATCTTGAGTGAAGTTTAGGTTAGAGGATAAGCTCTATGATCAACTTTAATCCTTCTAATAATTTGATCATAGCTTCAACGTACAACATTGATCAAGATAATGTTATGACAAATAGATGCATATCGGAATAATCACACAGGTTGCATCATTCCAACTTTGAATGTGTTGGATCTTATTATCCTTCTAGATCTATGGCAAGAGATCCCTTCTCACATGTAAAGCCTCTTTAGGGACAACCATTAAACATATGTGAGTACATACTTTTGATGGCATTTGCGATTAGTGGCTCCATCTGGTAGGTAATCATTACTGGTCAAGAAACTTCAAGGGTGATTACCCAGCTAATAATAGTTCTCATTTTAGCGCAACTTGGTACTACAAGCTGGCGGATTACGAGGTGCCAAATGCTGCAACTTAGGGTTTTTTTATGAGGGAAACCCTAATTTTTCAAACTTAAATTTTGAAATTCTGATCGAGGGGAAAGGTGCGCTTGGCTGAGGCGAGCTTCTTGGTGTGTTTGGATCTGAGTAAATCCAACTTTTTCTCCTCCAGATTTGATCTGTGGATTTTTGGATTGGTTCTTCTGTTACTTTTGGTACTCTAGTTTTCGGTACTTTGTAGAACTAGGGTTTCGCACCGAGGAGATCAACCGAAAGGTGCATTGATGATGCTAAATTGATCCTTAGGGGAGGACAAAACTTTCTAGATAGTTTAGGGCTGAAAAACTGCTTTTGAAAAACCCTAATTTGCGGGTATAGCCTTGATGACGTTTTCTTTCTTGAAAGATGTAACCAGCCGGCTTAACCGATACCATGTTAATGTTTAAGCCATTATTATGAATGTTTTCATTTCATTAGATAACAATAACATAATCCAAGATCGAGAAATACACAATCACAAGAACCTAACATTTATCACAGGAACCCTCATGAGGGAGAAAACTGACAAAACTTCCTTAATATAAATAGCCAATACCACGCCAAGAGATCTCTATGCTAATATAGAAAGTCTCTCACTATATCGCCACTCTCTCTCTCCTTCTCCTAGCGGTCGAACTTTTCTCCAAGCTGAGCAGAGGTAGGTTGTATCACCAAGTGGTAGCCTCTATATTTAACACAAGTGCGGCTTGCGTGAGGTGTCTTTTCATTGGCGGGGCCGACTTCTTAATCTGGGGAGGTAAACCCACCTTTATTATTATATTTTTGGGTCTCTTTATTATTGCTCTGGCGGGGTCGACTTCTTATTTTGACTATTACAATTGTCTTTTGAACAATGCGCAAAGGGATTTAGTGTACATTAACCGACATGATCAATCCACACACAACATTTATCCTGGGAAACCCTCTAGGGGAAGAAAACCCAGCAAAACTTCCTTAATATAAATAGCCAATACAATGCCAAGAGATCTTTTATGCTAATATAGAAAGTCCTCTCCTAGATATGCGCCACTCTCTCTCTCCTTCTCCCACAACAGATCTGAACTTTTCTCTCAAACTGAGCAAGTGAGTTGTATCTAAGTGAGGCGCTAGCCTCCTATATTTATACAAGTCTGGCACGTGTGAAGTGTCTCTTCACTGGCAGGGCCGACTTCTCAAACTGGGTGGGTAAACCCACCTTTATTATATTTTTGGGTCTCTTTATTATCTGCTGGGGTCGACTTCTTATTCTGCCTATTACAATTGTCTTTTGAACAATCTGCAAAAGGGGATTTGGTCCTATTACATTAACCGACATGATCAATCCACAATGGGGATTGATCCTATGAATAATATATCAATAATAATAATAATACTCTTTGCAGTTACATTATTTCAACTGGATGTTTGGGAAAGGGGTGCAGTGATGGCATGGAAATGTAGGGCTTGTCTGTGGGTACCTCTGAAGAGGGTGAGATGCACCTTGTTCTGGATGCAAATGTTTCCTAACCCATTCAATGCCTTTTTTACTCTTTGTCTTTTTTTTTTTCTTTCAAGAGACTACCCGAGGGACACTTCCCTAGCATGGTGAACAATGGTGAGAGTGTTAACCACAAGCACTTCACGGAGATGAGAAGGTTGGCTCGTGATGAGACCCCCTTTCTCTTGGCTATGCTACCAAGAGCCACTACCCTAGCGTGGTGACGAGTTGAATGGTAGTGTCATACCGCTACATGCCCATGGACCTAATAGGATGGCTCGTGATGAGACCCCCTATCCTCCAACTAGGTCTTGAATTTATTTATTTTACGGGTCCCTCCTTTTTCTTATTGAGAATCCTTTTATTACTTTCTCGAGGATCCCTGGGAGAATCATCTGAAGATTTTCTTATTTTGGATTTTATCTTTTTCCAGCTACTTTTACCCTCTGGGCCTTTAGCCCCTTCTTCCCATAAGGCAAGGTACAACCCTTAACTCGCTTGGAAAACCCAATGCTCGAACCAATGCAGGGGATAGATGAGCGGGAAGATGATGAAAAGTGATAAGTCTGGTGGGAATGTATGATGGCCTTTCATGAACCCACCCAGTGGAAACTCACTCCTAAGGGAACCAACTTGCTAGAGCATTTTGTCACCCCCCCCCCAAGTATGGACAAGTCAAAAGGCATAAATTCCAAGCACACGTCATGAAGCAAAAGAGAATTAAATGCACATATTCAAATGTTTTGAGAATCAGAGTGACACATACCATGATACCCGATCTCATTACCTCATGGAGAAAGACCCAATGTTGCTTCATGACCAGGCCGATGGGATGGATTCTACTGCTCCTAACAGGATGGAGGCGTTGAAGAAGAAGGATGGGCCCTCCATAGCCAAGTTCAAGTCAATATGGCTCTTGGTACTCCATGTCTAGGACTTGTGGGCCTTGAGACATAATCTTCTTAGTTATCCCTAGGCTAGGGGATAACATGCTCAACATCAATAATGTCACTCAACAATGCCATGTAACTAGAGTATGGTTGTGGTCTCTTTCTTTCTCTGAAGGATCCATCTGGAGCACCATACTTCTCCACATCCTGAATAATTTCTCGAGCCCAAGTCGATCTTCTCTTCTTTGCATTCATCTCTCAAGATGAATCTGCAGGTCTCTGTGGTTCTTCCATATCATGACCTTCTAGTACAACATCATTGCCTGCATCTGTATATGCAACTTTGGGAACTTCAGGTTCCTCATCATGGACCTCATCTAAATGATTCTATCTCGATCTACTAAAAGTTGCATCCTCATCAAAGTTAAAATCTCTGTTAGTCTCAATATGTCGGTGACTAGGGATGTAGACTTTTTATGCCTTCGATGTTTCACTATATCTAACAAATATACCCTTATTTCCTGAAGGGTCCAACTTCGATCTCTTGTCCTTGGGGACATGCACATACATTGGACAACCAAATATCCTCAGGTGGATGACCTCTGGATTTTTACCTGTAAACATTTTTGCTGGTGCATTTTTCCCAAGTACACGATGGGGACTTATGTTCTGCACATATACTGTGGTCCCGGTCGCTTTTGTCCACAGATGCATCGGTAAATCTTGATCATGAATCATGGCCTTTACTACTTCCAAGATTGCTCGATTCTTTCTTTTTTCCACACCATTCTATTTAGGATTGTAGGGAGTAGAGAGCTCCCTCTTAATCTCAACTTCTTTGCAAAATGCCTTGAATTCATCGGATGTGAATTCTCCTCCATTATCTGACTTTAATACCTTTATCTTCTTTTCAGAAAGGTTTTCAACAAGTACTTTGAATTCTTTGAACTTGTTGAATACTTCACTTTTAGCTTTCAAAAAGTAAATCCAAGTGTTACATGAGAAATCATCAATAAGTGAAACATAATATACATACCCTCTAAGTGAAGTGGTTGACATTGGTCCACAGATGTCTGAGTGCATGATATCCAAGGATCCTTTCGCTTTGTTGTTGCTGCTTGGAAATGGGTTCTTCACGTTCTTTCCTTGTGCGCATCCCTTGCATATTCCTTCATGATTCACTTGCATCCCTGGTAGACCTGTCACCATCTTGCTCATGATCGATAATGCTTTGTATGTATGTGAGAAAATATTCTATGCCATAGCTCACTCAGAGTAACTGTTTTGTGTACTAATGTTGAATTTGAATGTCCCTTCAATTTGTATAGACCTCCTTCTTGAACACCAATCACCACAACATCATCAATAGACTTTCCTCTTGGCCACATGAGAACTTCACCATCAATGAAAACAACTCTGAATCCTTTCTCATCCAAAGCTGAGATAGAAAGGAGATTCTTCTTCAAACCATGTACATACAAAACATCCTTCATCTTCATAGGCTTCCTGGAATCCAATCTGTAAGAAGCTTCTTCTACACCTTTAATGGGATATTGATAGTCATCACTGAGCTTCACCTTGTGAGGTGAATCCTTCTGAACTAATTCTGAGAAGGAATCCTTGTAACCTGTCATGTGCTTAGAAGCACCACTATCAATAATCCATGTGTCACTTCCATGAGTAATTGATCCTGTAAGAGCTGATATCAATACATATTATTCACTTGAATCATCTTCTTTGGCTTTCTTCTGATCAGGTTCACCGTCTTTTGTAGCATGAGCATGATGTCTTTTATACTTTTCTTTTCTTGATCTTTTGAGTTGGGACATTTTATTGACATGTGTCCCATGTTTTGGTAGATGTAGCATTTGTAATTTGAGTAGTCCTTGTGAAACTTTTGTGTCTTATGTGACCCTTGAGGCTTCTTGTGTCAGTGAACCTCTTTCTTACTCTTTCCTTCTCTTGCATGTGCTGCTAGAGCTTGATTTTCCTCATTGCCTAGTCTATCTTCTCTTGTTGCCAATCTAGCTTCTTCCTGAGTGCAATCCTCCCATAGTTTGTTAAACTTTATAAGATTTCTTCTTGAACATATTCTCTGAATGAATGATTCCCAAGACATTGGGAGACCATTCAATGTAATCATCACCAGTTCAACTTCTTCAACTGTGTCTCCAATGGATTCAAGTTGTTCTCTGATTTGAGACACCCTTGTGAAGTAGGATTGAATGGTTTCTTAACTCTGCATCTTCACACTCTTGAGTTATGTACTCAACGTCATCTTCTGGTTGATATTCTTGCCTTCATATAATCGGGATAGGGAATCAAACATTTGCTTGGGAGTTGTCAATGATGAGACATGAGGGATCAAATGATCCTTGATAGAATCAGCAATGATTCTCTTTGCCTTAACTAGAATATTCTTATACTTTTCCTTGGCCACATCTTCCTCTTGTTCTGGAACTTCTTCTTTGATGAAATCTTTAAGGTCATTCTCTTCTAGAATGAGCATTACTCTATACTTCCATGCTCGGAAGTTATCATCGCCTTCAAGCTTCTCATCAAGCTTGGTGTTGGAAGTCATCTTTCCCTAGGATGGAAATATAATAAGAAAATAGAAACTTTTCAAAGAAAGACTTTGAATCTTACCAGAGAGTGTGCTATGCCAAAGTGAACTGCTCCAACTTCACTCTGCAACTACCTACACGTCTTGATCTAGGGTTTATGAGGAAACCCTATTTTTTCAACTTGAGAATTTTTTAGATCTGATCCATGGAATAGATGTGCCCTCCTTAGGTGAACTCCTTGATGGATTTTTCTTGACCAACGTCCTTCAGAAAGAGGGTGACATCATCACCTAGGTTTTTATGCAAAAACCCTAATTTTTAGACACTGTGAAAATTGCAACACTGCTCCAGGGAAAAGATGCACTAGGGTTAGGAGAGTCTTCCTATGGTCTTGATTTCCCCAGCCAGTTCTTATAGACTGTGAAAATGGATTATTTCAGGCCCGCTCTGATACCATGTTAAAATTTCGCTTAAGCAGTTAAGTTTATTCAATATTCTTTAGCTTTTAACAATTAGAACAATAATTGCATACATAAAGATCACTGAAAGAAAGACATCCACAATAAACACAAGATTTATCCCAGGAAACCCTCTTGGGGGAGAAAACCCAACAAAGGTTCTTCAATATAGATTCATCAACAAGTATAATGTCTCTCTCCAAGAGAGATCTCACAAAACAGAAGATAACCAAAAGATAGACCAGAAAACCCTAACCATAATAGGGTAGCGCACCACTAGACCAAGATAGGTCTCTAAGAGATAACCAAAACCCTTCACCAAAACACCCTTACTCTATAGTCATGTCTCCTCCTCAGACTTGTGCGCTTTTCTTTTGTGTTGTGTGTTCTCCAAATGAGGCGCCTAGCCTCTTATAAATACAAGTTGAGCCACCCTAAAATTAGGTCAAGGCCAACTTGTACAAATGACACTTTCTTATTTACATTTTACTTTTACAAAGGTACAATAGGGATGAATTTACAAATACAACATAATATTATTCTTGTAGGGTTTTGACTTGGTCTAATACAATAAGAATATATTTTGAAGCTACTCAAACTTTAACACACATTTCCCCATGTTGGAGCCAAATGTTACCCCCTCTCACCTAGGGGTAACTAAAGGAGATCATTCTTCATGATCCACATTGTAGACAATGGTCCCATAGATGATGACCAACATTATCCACAAGACAACATCCCCTCATATGCCTCTTACTCATCATTGTTTAGCTCATTCACTTGATCAGCATACCCATCCGACGATGGTGGTCCAACACACATGAGTTACATTAGCCATTGTTTCATACAAAGTGTTTACATTTAATGTATTGGGAATTTAGGTAAGGATCATGGGTTGAAGAAAAATAATGAATCATGATGCTTGGAAGTTACGATGTATTCCTTGTTTCATCTTGGTGGACATCATATGTATTTTTGTCAAGTGTTGTCACTCTTGGGGAAAAGGGGTACTACTAGGAGGTCGTGATAGGGGTCATGTTCTTGTACCCTTCCATACTTAACACTTTCCATCTATATTCCTCTCGTTGTCCTATCTTTTGGGAGTGGTTGTTACATGTATCCCAAAAAGGTCCATTTTTCAATCTCCAATGAGAAGAAGGGGTTAGAATGCCTGTGCTTGATCCAGCTGTGAAAATAATGGAAAGAGCATGTTATAAATTCAAAATGCAAAAGAATAATAAAGGGGTATAAATGATAGATCAAAATCCAAGTAAGCTTGAGCTCTACCCCCTCTCTATGAGGCCATCACCCCAAGTCGTAATGCAATGAATGCATATCTAAAGAAAGGACTTAGTTGAATTATCCCAATGCAATAAATGCATAAGCCTGAAAACAAGCTTGCAAAATAAGTAAATGAATATCAAAATGCAAGGTATGGGTGGAAAGAAACAATGTCGAGCAAAGGGTAACTCAATTCATTAAACGCTCCCTCTTCAAAGGCGTTTATGGAGATGAACATCACACATGCCCTCGCATGCCAATGACACCATGACCATGAAGTAAACACCATGTCATACCATTCACTCATACTTACACTTTGATGGGTTTCTCGGGAAATACTCGTCTACGTGGGTATTGGTGCACCTAATAGGGTTCTATGATGGCCCTCCCATACTTAAACTTGGCAAATTGCATAAATTCATAAGCTAGTGTGAAATTTGAAGAAAATACCTAATGTAAACTACTTATGTGGCTTCTACATTAAAATGTAACTCACTTATTATGATTATAATGACTCTTGTATCCATGATGGTCGGTCTCACTTGATTCTTTGAGCCCTTGCTTGATGATGATGCACTCTTGGACAGGGTCCTTTGGAGGACGTTCATGATGCTTCTACCACACTTCATGAGGATGTTGTGCATTGTATGGTGGTCATTGGAGCCTTGATGATGAGCGTTGGACCATGTGATGACTTGGCATGCCTCTTGACACCCTCCGACACACCTTGGACCTTGGACGTTGCATTGTGGAGATACGATGTTGCACCATGAGCTTGATGTGTCACTTGGAGATGGTATGGATCCCCTGGATGAAATTTCACCCCCTTGAATATGTTGAGGTTTGGTTTGATGACATGGCATGTGATGATGATAGTACACATATTGGGAGGGATCATGGAGCACTTTCTCTTGATGACATCATACCTTAGCTTGAGGATGTTGCACATGCAGTGGGACTTCATACTTCAGGATGATGTGACACTTGCTTGAGCCAACCTAGCACATTGAATGATGAGTTGGCACCTTTTTGATGAGGAGATTTGACCTTCTTGATGAGGAGGCATGACTTTTGATGATACCTTGCACCTTTTGGGGAGAGACATGACTTTTGGAGCATTTGCACCTCGTTTAGAGATGGCATCACCATTCATGAGGCTTCTACACTCACACATTTGGCATTTTTAGAGGATGTTTTCATGATTTTGCATTGTGTCTTTGTTTTAGAGGCATCTTCGGGGGTTGACCTAGACCTATCCACCTTGTATCATGGATATATTATGTTTTTTGGAGCTTCTAGTGGATATTATCTCAATGAGGGAAAGCACTTGGCTTCCTCATATAAATAGAGGAAGTGCTCCCTCATTTATTCATCATTGCTACTTGTGGAGTGTTATCGCACAGTTTGTAGCTAGGTCAAATGGCTATGAAATAGAAGGCCAAACTGGCATAACAGGAACCTATCCCACCCAATGTCACCACGATGGGGAGGTTCTTTCTCTTTAGAGAGGTTAGGCCCAGGGGAGACGTCCCCGGTAACCTGGAGTTTTGAAGAGGCAAAAGTTTAAAAGTCAAAGTAAATTTCCCCCTTCACAGGTCACCACCAAAACAAATAGTCCCGACTAAACAGCCAATAATGAAGTGTAGGCCCAAAGAAGAACACCTGCCCAGAACAAAGCAATAGCAAACCAATATATGCAAGCTATGATTCAATGGGTTAGTACTTCATAAGAATATATGATATCAATATATAAGCAATGATAACAATAAATATTGACGAAGTCAATGTTTGTTAATATAGCAATGAAATAATATATAGTAATGAAATAATAACACTCACCAATAAATATCAAGATCGCACTCAATCAATGTATCCAATCAATCCTTCATTCAATAAATGCATTAAACCACCATGCAATTGCCTATAAAAGGAATATTTTTGTGTCAAGATGAAGTAACCAATGGTGATGTCAACCTTCTTAGGGTTAGTAGTTAGTTAGGGTTTCAATTTAGTGTATTTTGGGAGTTGTTTGATCACTTTCACTTCAACGCTAAAGATCCAAGATCAGTGCCTAAGGGTTAATGTGGAGTCAATTTAGAAGAGGACGCAGGGTTGAAGGAGGTACACCAAGGACTAGAGGGAAGGGTTCCAAGGTGCTATGTGGCCTTGCATCAAACCCTGTGGGAGAGAGGTACCACTGGGTGTTAAGCAAAGCAAGGCCTGCGGTTTTCCTCCTTCCTTAGGGTTAACTTGGCAAAATAGCTAGCATGAAAGATAAGCAAATCAAGACTAGAGAGTGGGGAGAGTGTTATAGCGTTGCCTCTATCGCCAAACCCTATAAGCAGGACGGACCTGAGTGTAGATAACCTAGGGTTTGGTGATCGCCTCCCTGTTGACTTCAAAAAAGTATGGCTAGCTCAGGGGGAAGGAGCAATAAGAGTGTAGCAATGGGTAGGTTCTTCCTTCCTTCTTCAATGGCTGGAAATTTCTCTTTAGGGGACATGAAACAAGGACCTACTTGTGTGCTTTCATACCTAGGTTTTTTTATTCACAAATTATAAACATATGCAAGAATATAAGACTACAAAATCCATTCAATCAAGAAGTTTTGCAAAACACTTACATATCACCATGAAATAGCATGCAAAACCCTAGTTGTAAACCTTCCTTCAAGAGAAATGCCAAAATGCCAAGAAATGCCTTCCTTCAACAAGTGTACCACTAAACCAGCAAAATTACCCAAATAGGGCAACAAAATCAGAACTCACCAATGAGTGAGTGATGGTTAAGATAAATGAGGCTAAAATTCTCAATATATCGTATCATCGACCTTTAATTAACTTTTAGGGTCATAAAAAGGCCGACAAGGCCATAATATTGTTTTTACATTAAATTGTCAAATTAAAACCCTAACTCATCAAAAGGTAAAATCCCTTCAACAGAGGCTTAGCCCCTTTAGGGCAATGAGACATCAAGGGAGCAGTGTTGCTAGCCCCTCATGGTACCTCCAACATGCCACACATGCCATCGCTACCTAGTTTGTCTCCCAAAATGTCCATGAAGGTGGATGATGTCATGATGAAGATAGGGACGTCCTAAGCCTTCCAAGGTCAACGCTCCAATCGAAGGTCATCCCCTAGGGTCGAAGGCTCCACCAGAAAGTGCCTGGATGTAACGGCCCTTCTTTCCAAAGGTACATCCTTAATCAACCATCACATGTCTCTACCTCCGCTGGGGTCTCAAAGATTCATCCAGGGTTCTTCAAACATGGAGGACCGAATCATCATCTCCCCATGTGTACCACCAATGGTACCCGTCAGTCGGACATGATCTTGCACATCAAAGGCTACACCCCTCCATGAGCTCATCATCACTATAGGATCATAGCAATGTTAATCACGCTTCATCATCAATATTATCAAACATATGCATAATACCCTAATAAATCATTCAATAGCTCAAAAGACATTACAAAAACCTACAATACAAGACCGGAGAAAATGACATCGCCCCATTGGGCTAGTATCCACAAGAAAGGGGAAGTTTCAGGAAGGTTTCATCCAAGCCATGTAAGTGAGGTGGGGTGGCTAGGATGTCGGGACATGTGGGTGAAGTGAGAGCTGGGATGCACTCTGATGCTGGTCTCCTCAGGGTGCTTTAGAAGGTGGAGCTGAACTCACATGGATGCACTTTCCAAGCTCCGCTTTTTCTTTTATTATTTTCTTTTATTTGCTTTTTTTCTTATCTTCTTTTATTCAAGGGAAGCTAAAGGTCACTCACCTGCATGGTAAACTGTGATGGTGGCAATGTCATACTCATGAAATTCACACCAATAGGCTAGCTCTGTGATGAGATCTCCCCTATCCCTCTTTAACTAGGGTCTTTTTTTTTTTTTTTCGGGTCCCTCTTGTTTCCTTTTTAGAGGCCTTTTATTGCCTTCTGTGGGATCCTACAAGCATCTCTAGTGGTTTTATTTCTAGGCTTTTATCTTTACTAGCTTTCTTTTACCTTGGGCCTTTTAGCCCTCTTCTTCCCACAAGATAAGGTAACCACACAAAAGGTCATCCTAATGCCCTGGGCAAGGGGGAATGGGACAAGTGAGCTGGAGATAAGATGAAATAGTGAGCTATGATGGAGCGGGATGGACAGTTTCTTATTTTCAGAAATCCCCCAGTGGCAAACCAAGACCTATGGGCACAAGCTTGCTAGGATACCCTGTCAATCCCCCAAAGCATGGTCAAGTGGGCTAATGTAAGATCCAAGTAGTTGCTAGAGATAAAAGGAATCAGATGCATATATTTAAAGGTTTTAATGATCAAAAGTGACACATACCATGATACCTGGACCAATTACCTCATGGAGCAAGAACCTTGTCTGATATAAGACCAAGCCAATGGTGATGGATGATGTTGTTGCTGACAAGATAAAGCTGATGGAAGAAGAAAAGGATGGGCCCTCCAGGGCCATGCTCAAGTCAATCCTACTCTCAGTACTCCATGTCTAGGACCTGTGGGCCTCGAGACATGATCTAATGGTTATCCCTAAAAATCAAGGATAACATGGAGGATTACCACTACCTGTATACTCTTATCTATTTCTCTTTTTCCTATGTATGACTAACTCATGCAACTTCTTAGAGAGATGATCTATGGATGATTTTTCAAGTTTGATGGATGATTTAATGGTTAGGGTTTCATGGATGAGCATTGATTTACCTAGTAAGTGTTCTTTCTAAGTCTTTCTAGATTTATTTATGAATGTATTAAGTGTGAATGTTCTTATCAAAGTGGTGAAAATGCATTTTCTTTGTATTTTTCTTGAATAGATCTTATCTTGTAAACCCTAGGAAGGTTTGTAGTGGAATACCTTCCCTTGATATAATCTTTTAAAGTTTGTTAAAGGACACAGGACTATTTTATAAGGTTTGTAGTGGACTACCCTAGTTGTTTTCTTATATGATAGATTCCTAGGGTTTGTAGTTGTTGAATTTTCGCTATGCTAGGCTTAAGCATGAGGTTTATTTCATTTTAGAATTTACTTGAACCATGAACAAATACAGCTACACAATTTACAAGTGCTGCAATAACCAAGATCACAAGAAGAATAACCATGCACAAGAACACAAGAAATATCCTAGGAAAACCCTTCTCAACAAGGGAGAAAAACCCAACAATCCTTTGCTATATTCTCAAGAGAAGATCCTCCAACCATGAAACCCTAATAGATACAAGAGGGTGCTCTACTACATTGAAACTTGCACCCAAGAGAGGTGTGCACTTCAGCCCTAGAAATGTACTTGCTGAAATTTCCAAATGACAAGTGACTTGTGTGTTTCCTCAATGGGGAAATCACCTTTATTTATACTAGATTGGACGGACCAAAAGTGGTGTTTATTGGCACAACAGGGTCGACCTCAATAACTCAGAAAATAATTAATTATTACAATAAACATTAATTATGTTTCACATATGGTGGAGCCAACCTGTACCCTTTACATCACAATTAGGGTTACAGGTAAATCTTATTGTCAGACAATATAGCAAGGGATCCACACGTCAACTAGTGCTCATCCACTAGGGACACGTCCACCTGTGCTCAGCCATAGGGACATCCTACTCAACAGATCTCTATCTCACTGAGTCCACAGGAGAATCATCTGGAGTACCATATCAAACCTGACTCAACTGAGTCCACAAGGAAGGAGACCACACATCATAACAACTCGGTCCAGAGTCTAACGCACACCCATCACATGGGAGCCTTCACCCCACACAGGGGTACACATCATCTCACCTCAATCTAGAGAGGAACGACACGCCCATCTCATGGGAATCCTCACCCCACATAGGGGCACACATCATCTCATCTCAGTGCAGAGAGGAATGACACACCCATCTCATGGGAATCCTCACCCCACACAGGGGCACACATCATCTCATCTCAATCCAGAGAGGAACAACACACCCATCTCATGGGCACACCCAACACATGGGCTCTCTCACAAGTCGACTCAACTCAATCTCAGAGGAGAACGTGTCCTAGAGGATGTCTCACGAAGCTGTAGTCATCAACAGTAGTGGACTACCTTAGGGTTTATCCAAAATTCACCCTTGATATCATCTTCTAAATGTTGCTAAAGCACATACGATGACCTTCTAAGGTTTGTAGTGGACTAATGTAGTTTCCTTTCTATAGGATAGATTTCTAGGGTTTGTAGTAGACTATTCTAGGGTTTTATCCACGATCGTTCTTTCACTTTTGCCTTCAAGAAAGTTCATAGTTTGACTCCATATGCCCAAGAGGATTAAACGACACTTGTCTTATCTCCTTATAGTAAGTCTTAAAATCTAAACTCACCTTTTCTTTTATTGCTCTAGGGTTAAATTAAGGTTTGTAGCAACTACTCTTCAATTTTCAGCCATCATTGTGGAAGACGTCTAGGATTTGATTGGCATCTTTTACCTTAAAGTACATCTTGTCATCATTTATTATATTGCTGATTTAATTTTCAGCCCTCTAGGGCTTGACGTCTTGCATAGTTAGGGCTGTTATACTCTCTTATCATTTCACCAAGTAAGTGTTTGCAAAACCCTAGTTTGACTTGTATTTTTCAACCTAGTTTCATTAATCTCTTACTTATTTAGAGGTTTGATTTATTGTTGTTGTTATAACTCGATACATTAACCGATAGTATATGCTTCCAAGTGAAAAATACAATATGAGGAAGTAGAGATTGGTTGATGTCCTTTCTAACCAGACTTTTGTGAGTTACTAACAAAGAAGACAAAAAACTCCAATATGTGTATTAAAAAATGGTTCAAAAGAAGAGAAGAAGCTTCAGGAATCATAGGGAGATATGTATCAAAGGAGTGTAAGTTCCATATTCAAAAATTGGGATCACCTATTAATGCATGGAACACTCTACAAAATTTATTCTCCAAAGCTAATGAGGTTCAAATAATTCAACTTGAGAAGTAATTAATGCAATTGGATCCTTGGGAATGTTGATTTTCTTGATTCTCGATCTTGATAGTTATTACCTTATGATTACAAACAAGATTTACTTTTGTACCATAGTTATCATAGAATAACTATACATCGAAAATCTCAACTATAACAATGCAGCAAAAATAACAAGATCTAGAAACATTAACCATGCACAATAGACACAAGAACACGAGAGTTTATCTTGGGAAACCCAACCTTGGGAGAAAACCAATCAACCTTTCTTATAGAAGAATCTAGTCCAAGATATTATCAGTACATCACCATCATCAGATCAAGATACCATAAGGAGAAAGTCCTCCCCAAGTCTAGCAACTCAATAATATGGCCAAGAATAACAAAGAGAAAGATCCTACAAACCTAGCGCCTCTCCAAGATAGCACATAAGTACACCAAGAACTGCAACTGGCAAGAAGCAATTGGCCAGTGTGCACTATAGAAGGAGAACTATGTGTGTAATAATGAATTGACTCTGCCTGTATTTATATTAATCATGGCACTTGTCTTTTTCCTGTGGAGCCGACTTCTCATTATGGGTCTTCAATTTACTTTATTATTTTATGTATTTTACTGGTGGGGCCGACTTCTCGTCCTGGGTCTTCAATTTATTCCTAAGGATTCTTTGATGGTCAAATGGCTCTTCTCGTACTTCCTTGCGGAGAATGATTTCCCAAAGTTGCAAAACTTCAACAATCCCTCTCAACGAGGGAGGAATTCTCCATACTTGGATTTCTTTTGTCATAGAAAGGTTGTCCTTGATCTTAGTTGAAGTAATATTCTCTAGCATGCACCCAGTTGATATATACTTCTCTCACATAGCACCCAGTTGGTGTATGCTTCTCCCCCATAACACCTTGGGTCTCCAACGTTCCTTGTCAAGTCACATGATCAAGGATAGAGACCACACCTGGGTCATTCTTCTTATCCAAGTCATCATGGCCATTGGAGAAGAATGCTCGATGCTAATACACGGAGAACATCAACATCTTGGGCCACTCTCCTTAGCCAAGTCTGCATGGCCATCAGAGGAGAGTGTTTGTCTGATGCTAATACATGGAGAACATCAACACCCTAGACCATTCTCCTTGGCCAAGTGAGCATGGCCATCAGAGGAGAATGTCTATCTTATGCATATGTACCTCGAGTCTTCATCAATGCTTGATCAAGTCACATGATCAAGGATAAAGACTACGCCTGGGCCATTCTTCTTAGCCAAGTCAGCATGGCCATCGGAGAAGAATGTACTATTCTCCTTAGCCAAGTCAACATGGCCATCGGAGAAGAATGTACTATTCTCCTTAGCCAAGTCAACATGGCCATCGGAGGAGAATGTCTGCCATTTTCCTTAGCCAAGTCAGCATGGCCATCAGAGGAGAATGTCTACCATTTTCCTTAGCCAAGTCATCATGGCCATCGGAGGAAAATCGCAGCCTGGTACTACCGTCTGGAGAAAAATCAACACTTCGAGTCTTTGTTGGTCCTTGTCAAGTCACATGAGCAAGGATAAAGACTACGCCTGGGACATTCTCCTTAGCCAAGTCACATGGCCATCGGAGGAGAATGTCTACCTTTTGTTTCCCAAAGCATCAACACTCCCTCTCAGTGAGAGAGACATTCTTCATCATGCCAAGCTCGTCTATGGATACTGGAGCTTCACTGCTCCCTTATGTATCATGTCTCAGATGATCTGCAATCTGCTCATCTATAGATATGTACTGGAGATTCACTACTCCCTTCTGCACCATGTCTTGGATGAAGTCCTGCAAGAAGCTTATGAAGCCACACTGCTTCATGACTTGTGACATTGGTTTTGATATACTTTGTCTCTGTTGCACTGAGTGTTACAGATACCTACTTTCCTGAAGTCGTAATTGATCCCACGTTGAAGCAACACCCCAAGGTGCCCAATCTGTCTATTGCACTCCCTTCCTAGTCATAATTTGTATATATATGCAGCTTTACTTCACCACTTGAGAGATATATGAGGCCATATCCAACTATACCATGCAGGTACATCAACACAAGCTTTGAAGCAACCCAATGGTAGTTTATCGTCTCTACCATAAACTGGCTCAAGGTGCTTACTGCAAAGAAAATATCTGGCATGGTGTTAACCAAGTACATCAAGGATCCAATTAACTGACTGTACATCGTGGGATCCAACAAATTTGAATCTAAAGTAAAATCACTCAACTTCTTCAGGTTTGTCTCCATAGGTGTAACCATGGACTTGCAGTCCATCATATCGAATCTCATTAGTATTCCCTGGCTGAGGAAGATCTCATATAATCTCTGACACACCTCCAATCCCAAGAAATGGTACATCCGGCCAAGATCCTCCACCTCGAACTCTGAGGCCAACTCCCTTTGTCACTAAAGCAGGCTATGTTATCCGGTCTGCCTCACTGGTTGCTCCCTCTATGACTGAGGAAAAATTCATATCCCAGTCCTCCTGACTGGCTACCTCCTCTATCACTATAGAAAGATCTAATGCAACAAGTGTATCCTCCCAGGAGGTCCCACATCTCCTAGAGGCCTCCTCAACTCATGACACTTGTCTGTCAGTCATGGAAGATGTCTCTCTCCCCCATGAATTTGAGGGGGAACTCCCTCTAAATGATCGGTTCTCCCACTGAGCCAACTGACTCTCTCTAAGATTAGGCTCACTCTGATTCTGCATGGTCCCTCTGGAACTTGACTCCCTCTAAGTTCGTACAATCTATGGAGCCACCTGCTCTCTCCTGCACCTGTTGACTTCCTCTGAAGTCTGATCTCCAATGAACTGTAATGGGAGGTTGCTCCTCCTTACTGGATCCTGAGGGCCGACTCCTTCTGAACTCTAGCTCCCTCTGAGTTGGTACTTGGTGGGGCCATCTACCTCACCGCTAGTGGATCCACCTGCTCCTCAAAACTGTAACTCTATGTAACTCGAGAAACTTTGAGTATCGCAAAGAACTGCATGTCTCACTACATCCTACAAATTATCACAAAGCCATGGTGGCTTCTACCTTGTCTATGCCACGTCTCTGGGTAGATCCACTGGCCCTTCTTGCTCTACTGACTCTTCATGATGATCTGAAGAGTGAACAACTAAATTGTACGGTCATGCTACGGAGCCTTCTACTCCTCACTATCAATCTTCGTGTGGAACACTATGTATCCCACAAAAAACATCCCTCTTTCTAAAAGGTTCTAATGTCGTCCTTTTTGCCTTCGGTATGTGGATGTATATTGTCATGTATACAACTCCATGTCTGGATAGTCTGTTTCATGTCTCAAACCAAATACCATCTAATATGTTGCCTCTTACAACCATCACTATAGCTCCCTCTCAGAGCTATCACCTGTGACCTTCCTAGAACAAGAACAAGAATAGGAACAAGAACAATCGTCATTATAGTTCCCTTTCAGAGCTATCACCTATAACCTGTTATCGCTCAGTTTGTAGGATAGGTTAAGTAGATTGAAGGCAAGAGTCAAACTGGCGTAACAGGAGCTTCCCCACCCACTGTCACCTCGATGGGGGGCTCTTTCTATTCAGGGTGGCTAATCCCAAGGGAGACGTCCCTAGGTAATCTGGGGTGTTGAAAGGAAAATGATCAATAGGTTAAGGCTCAAAAGGTTAAAGTAGGTTTTCCCTTTCACAGATTACTGCCAAGAAGGATAGTCAAAAAGAAGGTATTCCACTGAATAGGCACCTGTTTGCGAGACAAGGCAACAATAAAGCTAAAACATGCCATAGTGGTTAGCACTTCATAGATTAATGACTATCTTTAATATATATGAGCATAAATAAATGTAATTATTGACGAAGTCTATGATTGCAATAAAGGCTATGGCTTATAATATTACTTCTTCAATAAATACAAAATGATAGGGTATTCAATGTACAATATCAATCCTTGAATTATCACAACACATTAAATACCATAAATGTGCTCACATATAATGTTGTTGCGTCACTACACTACTAAGGGTGATGTCAGCCTAGTTTCTATGTTAGTTTGCTAGGCAATGAGGTGGACGTTTTGCAAAATAAGCCAATGAAAATAC
>SNQJ01S0060696.1:3926-21901 GCA_010110895.2 Picea sitchensis | reverse complement strand
ATGGTAACTTCCATGCAATTTACAAGGTAACCTGCCTGGGACAAAGACAACAACCAAGAACATCTCCTAGAAGAGATCAATTTCATCTTGTAAATAAGTGCATCATTACTACTATATAATGATCATCGTACTAACAATACTCAAGTGTTACTAAACATTTGATAGCAAAAGTACTCAGCAGTAATAGAACTCTAAAGACTATTGTCCCAGTGACAACATTTACTTAAGATGCAACAATATAAAAATATCAAACCTGGAGTCTTGTTGTTGTTGTTCCATTTGATTTCGAGTTGTCATATACTGTAGGAGACATCACCATGGTTGCCTCCAACTTTTAGGTTTCCTCTGAGTGCACTAGATCTAAGATCCCTTTGGATCTACTATCACTGCTTGGACAGAAGGTCCTTTTGCCAAGTGCACATCACTTGCAAACACTTTCATGATATACCTTATATACAAGTGCATGCCTATGAAATTTGTAGCACCATCCAACTTGTCTTCTAATCTAAGACAGTACATCAACTCAACAAGAAGAAGTCAGAAATATGAATCAGAAGGTTCAATGTCCAGGAAAATGTCAACAAGCCTAAAACCCTAAAATTTAAACTTTGATGGATTGTCAGTTTGAAAAGTGCAGTATATGCGCGAGGGCAAGGCGAGTTGGTCTATGCTAAAATTCTTCCCAACTTGGCCCAATAATTTGCTTAGCGAGCTTTTCAAAATGTTGTTGCAACTGTCGTAGTGTGTTTTTAGGGTGAAACTTCAACTTTCACCAAACTGCAATCTGAGAGGTGCAGTGAATGCGCAGGAGCAAGGCGATTTGATTAGTGGTGGAGTTAGATCCAATGACTTCTCAATGAGTGCTCAACGAGCTTGACAAGTTCAGGTCTTAACAGAAAAAATTGTGCAGTGGCAATATTTCAACAAAGCTTTGATTCCATGTTGATTTTTCAGATTCTCAGACCTTGATAGTTATTTCCTTATGATTACAAACAAGATTTACTTTCATACCACAGTTATCATAGAATAACTATACACTGAAAATATCAACTATAACAATGCAGCGGAAATAACAAGATCTAGAAATATTGACCATGCGCGGTAGACACAAGAACACAAGAATCTATCCTGGGAAACCCAACCATGGGAGAAAACCCAACAACCTTTCTTATAGAAGAATTTAGTTCAAGATATTATCAGTACATCACTATCATCAGATCAAGATACCATATGGAGAAAGTCCTCCCCAAGTCTAGCACCTCCAAGAGCTAGCACCTCAATAATATGACCAAGAATAACCAAGAGAAAGATCCTCCAAGCCTAGCGCCTCTCCAATATAGCACATAAGTAAGTAGACCAAGAACTACAACTGGGAAGCTGCAACTAGCACGAAGCAATTGGCCAGTGTGCACTGCAGAAGGAGAACTGTGAATATAATAATGAATTGACTCTTCCCATATTTATACTAATCCAGGCACCTGTCTTTTTCCTATGGGGCTGACTTCCCATTATGGGTCTTCAATTTACTTTATTATTTTTTGTCTTTTACTGGTGGGGCCGACTTCTCTTCCTAGGTCTTCAATTTCTTCCCAGGGCTTCTTTAATGGTCAAATGGCTCTTCTTGTACTTCCTTGTGGAGAATGACTACCCGAAGTTGCAAAACTTCAACAAGGAATTCTACCAAATTGAATATTCCCATACTCAAATGAAGCAACTACGACTGCAACTAACTCAAATCATACTTGAAGTTTGTACTACTATTCTCAAGTTTTTGTTTCCAATTATTGCACCATGAAGAATTTGTTTGGTAATACTCGTCGTAAGGATTTCGACACCTTTTGTAACGCCTCAAGTGAAGAACGAGGAAAATTAAGAAATCTTGGTTTGTTAGATTCCAAACAACATGATCATGTAGCCAGAGAACAAAAACAAAATTGGAAGTCCCAAATGCATAATAGTAGTCAGTAAGAGGAATCCTAGTCTGAAGCAAAATCAAAACAAAAATAAAAGAAGCAAACCAATGCATCCTAAAGAATAATGTTTTAAACAAGTGGCAAATCTTGAGAAACGTAGCAAAGAGGTTAGCTTAGCCATTCAACAACAGAATCGCTCTTGAGACAATGAGAAGGCCTTTTATGCAACTAGTTATGAAGTTTCCCCTGCCGCAATCCTTCTATTTCTTTTTTGCAAGAAATTATTCCCTAATTGTACGGATCTTATACTAGTCTTAATGAACAAGGTGCTTCAATTTGTGAAACTAATATCCAAATTCATGATGAGGTTAATACATCACATGAATCTATTTGTAGGCTCCATGAGGAGGAATTACTTCATGCTGATAATGCCAAACTCTTTGATGAGTATCAAATCCTAAGAATGATCATGTTTCACTGCTTCAACAATTGATTAAAAAGGACATCTATTCAGGTTATGTGCAAGCTAAATCAAAATCTTGTACAAGAAATAGAAGAAACCTTAGATATTGCATGTCAACAGCCCGTGGATGATTTAGAAGAGGAGGAAGCACTTGACAACCTGCAAAAGGGCACTCTCTTTTGTTGTACCTTCTCCTTGTGCACAACTGGCTACTCATAAGTTGTATTCTCCTGATTTTGAAAAACACACTAAAGGTGTTGGTTCTAAGTTACTTAATAAGATGGGTAATAATAGTGGTGGACTCAGGGAATATGGACAGGGTGTTATTACTCCAATTGATCCTAAAAGAAGACCTGTGAGAGAAAACCTTGGATATGTTGAGATTACATTGCCAAATGTATGTTCCCTTGTTTCTGCTGCATTACAAGAACCAGAACTTGCACAACAAAACTTGGAGGTTCCTTCTGAGTTAATAGAATGAATAAGACCTTGGGGAAGTACAATTTAAGGAGCTAGCAAAGGAAGAACCCAGTAAATCTTGGGCTAGCATCCTTGGTTGAACCAACAAGGATAGAAACAAGCTCGGCTTTGGATGATGACGATGTTCAACAAGCGACGGATTATGTCAGAAATGTTATTCACAATCTTTTGGATGGAAGTAAAACTCAAGCACAGTCAATTAGGTAGAAGCAATAGCAGAAGCCACTAAATATTGGACTCCCTGATGGATCTCCAGAGATGCAGGAGTCTTACAATGTATCAGGAGAAAAGAGAAGTGAGTGAAGAATCCCCACAACCAAGAAAAACTAGGGAAGAAAGATATATTGTCATCAATTTCACTGCCACAATTTCAACATGGATGACAGCAAAAGCTGGCATAGTAGGTAGCAGCCATGGAAAAGGAAGAAAGAGCTAAAGTTCTCTAAACACGGACCAAATATTTGATGCAATCCTACAACCAGTGTAGTGATGAAAATAACATATGGAATTACTCTATAAGATTGTTGCGTAATCTATTTGAATTTTGGATACTGATATGAGAGATCCAAAAGAGGGCTATCCAGGGCACATACAGCCCCATTCATGGTGCAAGATTCAACAATGAATGCCAAGCTGCAGACACTGCTAAAAGATGTTCAGGTAGAGTTGGAAGGATTGACATTTTGATTCCTGACTCAGACATGAATTCAGAATCAAAAGAATTTCAAATGTTTCAAAGGAAAATCCCAGATAAAGCTACCAAAAGGAGTCCGGTTTAATGTGAAGAGAGTAGTACAGAGTCAAATAATTCTTGTTAATTCTTTCCTGAAATAGTAGTTTTATTTTTTCTCCTTTTATATCTGCTTACTTCATTTCATTGCAGGACATAATACTAAAAGAAGCAAGAATGGAGGTAGACATTTAAGCTTATCAAGTTCAAATATATACAATCCATGTTAGATAAAATACATGTTGGTCTATGCAATTGAAATGATTGCGCCAGAACAACTAGAGAGTATAAATCTATTAATTAACCCCAAATGTTCCAACCCTGGTGCAGAGATATACAGTCCCTGTTTCGGAAAAATATCCAAGACCTCCCGAATAAAATCTAGCTAAACATCCTGTCCATAGTATAAATAATCAAAAAGCTTAAGCAACTGCTTTAATAATTCTATCCAGCAGGAAGCCAAAACTAAAACGTACAGTTGTTCCTGCATTATTAATGTTGATACATGTTTGGACAGTGGTCAGAGTCCAGACATTGACTATCTTTTCAAATACAAGAGGTGCTTCCCACAAGCATAGGACTAACCATGAAAGAAGTTTACAATTTGAAAGAAAATTGAACCATTAGGCTCAAATCTTTGAAGATTTGACACCAGAATGTCATGAGCTCATGATTCACAATCCCCCAGAGCTCCCACAGGAGCTTCCAATGTTTGGACATACATCCTGAACTGAAAGCTTAATTGTACGTCCGCCTGACGATTTCAAGATGTCAATGCACTCAAACAAATCTGCATCACACGTTAGCAAAACCCACTCAAAATCATCATCTAAATATCTCAGATGAATTGTACCCGAGTCCAACTGGAATCGTTTGGCCACCTCCTCACAAAGTTCTTGAAAGCCCATGTGTGGAGACAATTTGAAACGAATAGTATCATCCTTATATGTTGCTTTCAATGTCATTAACATGCTCTCATCTTGAATGATCCTACCAGTTTGCAATCTACCTGCTGGATTTATATTTTCTGATCCTTGATCACTTCTGTTCTTTGCAATCAAACTAAAACCTTGATTTGGAGAGCTTGATTGGCTATCTTCTTGAAGACATTTCCGGTTGACC
This sequence comes from Picea sitchensis, assembly GCA_010110895.2. NCBI lineage: Eukaryota > Viridiplantae > Streptophyta > Pinopsida > Pinales > Pinaceae > Picea > Picea sitchensis. Next base: position 17,193 of record SNQJ01S0060696.1, on the reverse strand, counting down.
CCTGCATTTTGAGAGTTGTGTAGGGCCATATCCAAAAATTTAAAGCTAGGAGATCTAATAGATAGTCCCACACTTCTGTCATTCAGGACTTTTTCACTGCATGCCCCTTTTAGAACAGGGAAAGAACCTGATTCTTTATGACCATAAACCTGTTCATTCTCTTTAAATGTTTGTGGACTGACACATGCAGATGTGACTGGATCATTTGGTTCAGCTTCAGTTGACCAAGGATGACTTGAACTTGAGCTTTGGCTACACTCTGAAGATTTAAGTGTCCCAGAGATGTGTGTGGGTGATTCAAATCCTTTGGACACAGCAAAGTTCTTAACTGTGCCTTGTACATTGCTTATATGACGTTCTTCCTCCTGTAAAAATAGGCCTTCAACAGAGACTGCACGCCCTTCATGAGTAAATGCTTCAGGATGAACATGATCACCCGCTTCCTCTTTACGGACTAATAATGAAGGCAGGCTCATAGCTAAACCAGCTACTGATAAGTTTTGAGAAATTGGTAATTTCTCAGGCATAGAACAATACATTCCAGTAGAAGTTTTATCAGTGAAAGTTTCTTCATGACTACGAGATGGAGCTACGTTGGCCATATGACTAGTTCCACCTTTTATATCAGAAGTCCATAAATTTGGTATAGCAGTTGGAGAGAATGCACCACTTGCGAAGGGGCCAATTCTAAATGCCCCCTCTACACCCTGTACTGATTCAATTACTCCTTGTAATCTCCTTAGGGAACGGTTCACCTTGCTGATCTTGCGTGAAGGCCACCTGGAGATTCCATGCTGCCTACAGATTCTTTTCAGTGTAGTTGGACACACTGCAACAGCATAATAACTTCTCAGCAAAACAGAAAACAATGCATTCATGTCTGCAGAAGATAAGCACATATTTTCTTAAAGCCAAGATGTTGGAAAATAACACTTGTACATCAAGCAATATGAGATTAAAGCCACATAAATACAGGTCAAAACCTGTCTGCAATGCTCAAAAGTCAGAAAGAGATGTCTCCATCTCCACTATAAATGGATGCAAACAAGAATTAGAGTCAGCTACAAAATGCTGTCCTTCCCACAAAATTGCACATATAGAGACCTGAGACACCTATAATCAGATTTTTCTCCCAGCTTAGTAAGACCCCGGTTCCCGATTGGTGGGTACTCTGCATAAGCGTCTAACAAATCCCAGCTTGCCATTACCAACCTTGCCTGTTTATGCATTCCCTTTGCCTCCTTTTTTCCCTTGGAACTTGAAATAGCTTATATCAAGAAAGGAAGTGATAGTTTTACTGGACGTAAACTTGGGATAAATAATAAAAGGGTGGCATCATTATTCTCCAACCATGCAACAAAGACAGTGGCTAATTTATTTTTAAACAAATACAGAATCAGATCAACAATAGCCATCTGCCTCTGCTATACTATGGGTGAACTACACGTGCAACATATCTCTGGTATCAAACTGAAGAAAATTGCAACTAATAGAGGGGACACCGTCTGACTAAATGCCATACAACTAAAGGTCACAGAGGAATTGGACAAACTCTTTGGCACTAGAGCTAATACCTACCTAGAACCTCATTAAAGGTCAGATTTTGTAACGAAGATCTGCTAAGATTGCACAAATGCAAATGTTTTACAACAAGAATGCCAATTTTCTCTGCATTAAATCAGCAATAGCAAATCCCTAGTTACTAGGGAAAATTATGCAAAAATAAAATTTAGAAGGGTAAATATACGTTTTTTTTAATTTTTTGGAAGTGCTCCCAGAAACATGCCTCAAGTGGCTGCACCACATAACATGGACTTCCTCTGGCTTATCTTCCAGGTCGGAGGGGTATCTATTCCGCCAGATTCATCTGGGACTTGCACCTGGCCTCATCCATTTTTAACATGTCATTCAGGCAGGCCAGATCACAAGCAAAAATAGAACCCTGGTGTACAAATCAGCATTCCATGAACGTCACCAGTGACCAAGGCCTCATTAGCAGTAAGTATATGTTACATGTTACAGACCATGAAAAGTATTAGTACCCAAGAAGGTGATGCAAGTCTTACATCAACAGCACAATTTGAATGCAATCATTACAGAAAACTTTACCTCAAACCCCAAAGTTCAGAAACTCAAGTCACTATATACAATATGAAATCAGAAGCACTAAAAAGATCATTAGGAAGAATAAGACACAGCAAGCAGAAAACTCAGGTTCTACGCCCTGTATTCACAAGAAAAATAAAATAAACTACAAGAGACAATAGACAAAATTTCACTATGTCCACATGATGACGAAAACCAAGAGAGATAAAAGCAAGTGTTTGAATTTCATCATCCATGGCACAGTTCAAATCTGAATAACATCTTAGAATTCCTTGATGTCAATGCCTAGAAAAGAAGCAAATACAACCAACCAATGAAAGGCAAAACTAGAGAAGGGAAGCCAAGGCTAGCACTACTGTGATACAAAGAGAAGAGAATAAAACCCAATATTACACAAAGGAGCTTCATATATTCATAGTACTCAACCCGCAAAGACCAATCACATTCCATAAAAGAATGGCAAAAAATGCAAATCGGAAGTAAGATAGTCAGCTATTAGATATTATCAAGTATGGATTAAAGGAAAAGCATGGAGAGGACTAGAATTTTAGAGGCTCAAAGAGAAAACATAAAATCAATCTAACATGTTAGATTTAAAGGTCTTGTATAGTCCAATTTCAGATTTGACTGTAGAATGGCTGCAGTAAACATCTACAACACAAATTTCACTTTATAACCTGATCTTTCAACCATGTTGGGTGCATCTAGTATACAGTTAACAATTTTCTCTGCACCTGGAATAGGAAGAGAAGAATAAATGTACAATTTCAAAAACATGAGAATGTTGATATTCCCTCATTAACCACTTGAAGCAATCTCTCGCAAGAACCATAAAAGAGTAAATATCTCCTCTGTTGTGTATCTGTTAACCCCTGGATTTTCACCCTTGAAAATCCCGAGGATTATGAGCCAGCATACACTATTTATGCTGGCATTCAGAGATTTTCCCAGAGTTTTAGCACTTGTGTGAGCCAAAGGTTGGTTCCCATCAGAGACAGGTACAGGACTGGTACATGATTGTTTTTGTTTCAGTATTAGAGCTAGCACAGTTTCACAGGGATTTGAGAGAGATTTCTATATATAGCAGATGGCCCTACTTTTTAGGAGACAGTGACCGGAGACTCATTTGATGGTTTTGAGCATAGAGAGTTGGTCCTTGCATGATATTGAGCCCGATGGCATTTTTCCAAGTGACATGCAAGAACTTTCTATTTTTAGCAGGTTGAGCTACAGGCCTCAGATTGAGATTCTAAGTGTGTAGTATTAATCCTTGAGACATTTTGAGTCTTTTGGACCTTTTCCGGGTGACATGCATGATATTTCTATTTTTAACAAGTGGAGCACTATGGCTCGCATGTCGATTCTGATCACATATTTGGAATCCTCACAGAAAATCGAATCCGATGAATATGATATCCTTGACATGCAGCGACATTCTATTTTTAGCAATGTCTATTTTAATTTTTTAGACATTTGACACATGGCGGTGTTCTCCTTGTCATCCTGGACGTTTTTGGAAATTTCCTATTTTTTGGGGCCAGACCCCTATTCTTTGTAGTTTCTATTTATAGCAGAGGTGGTTGGCTCCAAAGGTGACAAGTGGCAGCGTCAAATTCCAACAGGTGGCGATGATTCGATGTGACATGTGGAAACTACTTAGCATCATGTGGTGAAGGGCGCACTTCCAAGGCAAAAGCATTAAAGTCAAAAAATTAATTAATTAAAGGGGGCGCAAGGATGAGGTGGCAATCCCATTGAGATGATTGAGCCAATCAAGGCTTAATTTTCTCACTAGATTTTCTCTCACATACCCATTAACCTCACTTCCCTTTATACGTACTCACCTTTTCATGCTTACCTTTTTCACTTTATTAAATTAAAATGTGTCCCCCCTTTTTAAATAAAGTGTCCCCTTTAATTTTTTAATTAAAGTATGTTTGCCCTTATCCTCCCATTTAAAACATGCGTACCTCCTTTTAATATAACGTATGTTCATCCCTTTTAAAAGAAAAAGTGTATGTCTTAAGTTTAAGTATGACGTATGTGCATTCCCTTTTCAATAAAGCACACGACTTAATCCTTCCTTTTTTGGGTCACGCAACACACTTCCTCACATCATGCTCCTCCACTCATGCATCACACTCTCCCCTTTTATGGATGCCTGCGTGATCTCCTTCTCCACCTCGTTGTCCCACACATCCACATGTGTATTGTCTCACTCGTTCCTTTATCCTCACGCATGGTCAACTCCCTTACGTCACCATCTCCTCCTCCCATGCATGTGCATGACTCACTCGTTTATCCATCTATGTGCACCACTCATCACAAGTGCACCATCAATCCTTTCCCCCCACACGTGTTGGCCTTCTCTTTGGTTAACTCCACCTCATTCTTTCACTTTCCATCCACCTCATCCTCTCACGCACTTACACCTCATCTCCCTTCCCTAATTCACCTCCCTCCATCTCCCATGCGCTACTATTCCCTCTTATTTCCCTCATGCGCATCCTCTCTCCCAATTGGCTTACACACATGGTGCCTTAGGTCTCTGCCATGCACGCTTAACTTCATCCAAGCGCCACTCTTAGCCTGTTATGCGCATCCCCACTCATCTTTACTCCCACACATATGTTATTTCGTGGCTCCCATGTGCATTGACTATTCTAGTGCACCAATCATGACTTGAAACCTGCATGCGTGGGAGATCAACTACTGCTCCACTCACCTTACACTCTCCCTCATGTGCTTTGGTGTCATCCCTCACTCACCCTTGAGCTTATGCGCATGTGTTGTTGATTGTTTCTTACTTCCCCATGCGCCAAACCTTCCTTGTTTGACCTCTCATGCACCCTCATATTTTTGGAAATGGAAGTGCACCCTCATCACTATATATTGGAGGTTGGTCTACATTATTATGGTCGGATTTTGGCAGCAGCAGCATACTCTTTCTCTCATTCTTCTCTCTCATTCTCTAGTCTAGCTACTCTATCTTTGAGCAAGGTGATCATTGTACCAGTTGTGGACTTGTCAATTGTGGTACAATCAACCCTTTTGCAAGCCTAATAATAAGGAAGTTGTGTTTGTTTTCCGAACCTTCCTTCTTGTTGGTACTTTGTTAAATTTTGCAATTAGATTAGTGGTTTATTACTATTCATTGTGGTTTTAATCAATATTTTGAGTAGTTTCTTTCTTTATTTCTTCTCTCTTTCTTGTGCTAACCCTACAGGATCCCTCCAAGCAAACAAAATTATCTTTTCCCCCACGTCTTGGGCAGAATTAACACGTTGTCCAAGACATAACAACCGTTGCTTTTTGTCACTTTTTGCAGAAAATCAGAGTTTAAGACAGCAGCAAAGTACCCTAGGGACTCCCCCCAGAGGTTGACAAGCACCAACCCAAACGGAGAGGGGTCTAGACCATGACAATTTGGGGATTTTCTCCTTTAATTAGCTGCCTTTTCATCGTTGATTGTTTATCTTATATCAGCTCAATTGGCGGGTGAAAAAGTGTGCTAACAAATCGACGCCATTGCCAAGGAATGCAAGCCTTCGAAACACGACATTGGTGAGTTTTTATTTTATTTTCTATATTTTATTTGACTCACCTGGCAACTCCACATGATACATGGACGACTCCACAGGGGACTTACAAGAAGAGCTTTCGGTTTCGATTCCCTTGTAAGGTCTAGTTCTGAGCTTCAACAAACCCTAACGTCTTTTCCAGGAACAAGACTTCTCTTTCACCAAGAACTCCTTGCAAAGTTGGTAAGCATATCTGAGTTCTTTGGTAAGTTCTTTTCGACGAGCACTATGGTGAGTGTAACTTCTATTGAAATATTGTAATTGCAAAGAGTATTCTATTTATTATTGATGTATTATTCATTAGATCAATCCCCTTTTGCGGATTGATCATGTCAGGTATTGTAAATGACCAAATCCCCTTTTGCGGATTGGTCAAACCCTAATTGTAATAGGCAAAATGAGAAGTCGGCCCCATAATATATTAAAGTGGTTATAACCACCCAGATTGAGAAGTCGGCCCTGCCAGTGAAAAGACACCTCACTCCAGCGTCTTCCAGATTGTATAAATAAAGAGGCTAGCGCCTCATTTGAACACATACTCACTTCTTCATCAGAATGCAAGTTCGGAGCTGCAGTTGGAGAAGAAAGAAGAGAGAGAGAGGCGCATTCTTGGAAGAGGACTTTCTGTATTTGTTTGAGTTATCTCTTGGCATTGTATTGGCTATCTATATTAAGGAAGTTTTTGCTGGGTTTTCTCCCCCATGAGGGTTTCTCAGGATAAATGATGTGTCTTTTGTGATTGTGTATTTCTCAGTGATCCTATGTATGCTATGGTTATCTAGTAAATTGAAAAGAAACCTAATAATAGCTTAAACCTTAACATGGTATCAGAGCTAAGATGAAGAGAGCATCTTTCACAAGAAAAAGAGAAAAACGTCATTGTTGTCGTACATGCAAATTAGGGCTTTTTATTGAAGAAGAATTTCAACCCCAAAACCATCTAGAAAACTGCGCCCTTCCTCAAGAATAACTTTGGCATCCTCAACGCAACTTTTCAGTGGCTAGATCTCCCGGAAAGTGAAACCCTAGTTTTCACAAAGTACCAGAAGTACCAGAAAACCAGAGTACCAGAAGTACCAGAAAACCAGAGTACCAGAAGTACCAGAAAACCAGAAGCACCAGTCCAGAAATCCGCTAATCGAGTTTGAAGGGGTAAAAGTTGGATTTTCTGAAATCTAACCACACCAGGCTACTCGTCTCAGCCAAGCGCACCTCCTGGTAAGTTCAGAATTCAATTTTGAGCATTTTCATTTTTTGGTATTTTTCCTAGCTCCGGGTAAAAGATGTCTACAAGCACTAAGCTTGTTGACAAGCTAGAAGGTGTGGAAAACTTCCGTGCCTGGAAGTATAGGATTGGACTCATTCTTGAAGAAAATGATCTAGCAAGATTCGTCAAAGAAGAAGTACCAGAACCCGTCGATGCTACAGATAAAGCAAAGCACCAAAAGGACATTATTAGGGCCAAAAGAATCATTGCGGATTCTATCAAAGATCACTTGATTCCTCAAGTGTCTTCAAAGAAGACTCCAAAAGAAATGTTTGAAGCCCTAACCAGGTTATATGAAGGAAAGAACATAAATTGGAAGATGAATCTAAAAACTCAACTCAAGAATACAAGGATGCAGAAAGGAGAATCGATCTAGAAATATTTCTCCAGAATATCTCAATTCAAAGAACAACTAGAAGCAATTGGAGATACTATAGACGAAGACGAACTCATAATGATGGCCCTTAATGGTCTCACAAGACCATGGGATGCATTCATCCAAACTGTTTGTGCCAGGACGAAGAAACTAAAATTTGACAGTCTTTGGGAAGAATGTATTCAAGAAGAATTAAGAGTAGCCAACCGAGAAGATTTACTATCAAGAGATGAAGATCAAGCCCTAGCTACTCACACTAAAGGAGGAAGAAACAAGTCTTACTTCCAGAAAGAAACTCACAAAAAGTCTCACCCCAAAAACAAATTCATACATAATGAATCTCAACCTAAGAGATTCCAGAAGAAAGGACAAACAAAAGAAAGAGACTTCTCATCTTACCAATGCTACCATTGTGACAAGATGGGACATATTGCGAGACATTGTCCAGCTAGACAAGAAGAATACAAGAGGAAAAACAAGAGGCATCATGCCCATGCAGTTGAAGATGAAGAACCACCCACGAAGATGATAAAAGAACAAATTGAAGACTATGTCTTAATCTCGGCCCTCTCAGGATCAATGTCACCTGGTGAGGACACTTGGCTCATTGATAGTGGTGCTTCCAAGCACATGACAGGTCAAAGAGATATTCTCTCTTGCATTTCCGAAAAGAAGTTTTCTCAGAAAGTTACACTTGGAGATGATTATCAATACCCTATCAAGGGAGTAGGAGAATCAAACTACAAGCTTAACTCAGGGACTCCAATGAAGATGAAGGACGTACTCTATGTACCAGGTCTGACAAAGAACCTACTCTCCATATCATCTTTAGAAAAGAAAGGCTTCAGAATTGCCTATGGAGAAGTTCTTATGTGGGCTAAAGGAAAAACCATGAAAGAAGCAATCGTCATTGGAAAAGAAGAAGATGGCTTGTATAAGCTAAAGGGTCACTCAGAAGCAGCCATGACCCATGGCATTGAGAATCCATGTGAAATTTGGCATAGAAGACTAGCACACATCAACTACAAGGCACTATCATATGTATGCAAGGCAGTCAAAGGTCTACCAAAACTCAAGGTTAACCATGACGGTGTGTACAATGGATGTACACAAGGGAAGAACATCAAGAACCCTTTTCCGAAGACAGACAGTAAAGCACAAGGAGTCTTAGAACTCATTCACTCAGATGTGTGTGGCCCAATGCCATCATCTTCCATCAGTGGGTATGTATACTATGTATCTTTTATGGGTGATTATTCTCGTAAAACCTGGGTTTACTTTTTGAAATCAAAAGATGAAGTGTTCAGTAAATTCAAGGAATTCAAAGCCTTGATAGAGAATCTTTCTGAAAAAAAGATCAAGATACTCAGGTCAGATAATGGAGGAGAATACACCTCAAAATAATTTGTAAACTTTTGCAAAGATATCGGGATTGAGAGGGAACTCACCACTCCCTACAATCCTCAACAAAATGGTGTAGCAGAAAGAAAGAACAGAACTATAATGGAAGCAATGAAGACCATGATCCATGATCAAGATCTTCCAATGTGCTTATAGGCAGAAGCAGCAAGAACAGCAGTATATGTACAAAACCGATTGTCCCATAGTGCACTTGGGTTCAAGACACCGGAAGAGATGTTCTCCAGAAAGAAGCCAAAAGTAAGCCATCTCAAAATATTTGGTTGCCCAGTATTTGTACATATTCCAAAAGAGAAGAGAAACAAGCTGGACCCTTCAGGAAAGAAGGGAATATTTGTTGGGTACTGTGAGATCTCCAAGGCCTTCAGAGTTTATACACCAGGTCACCATCATATTGAGATCAGCAGGAATGTGACCTTTGATGAAGATGCAGCACTCAAGAAAACAAGAAGATACCATCTTGAAGAAGAACCTGTAGCTCCCAGAGTTGCAGAACCAGTGAGGGAAGTCATAGCTTCCCCTGATGAGGAAATTCTGGAAGATCATGACATAGTAGAATTTCAAGAACCTCCTCGGATGACGATCTCCTATAAGAGAAAGCATGCTTGGGCTAGGGAGCTTATTCAAGATGGAGAGAAGTATGGTGTCCCCGAAGGAACCACAAGACAAGTGAAGAGACCAAATCCATTCTCCAGTTATATGGATTTGATGTGCGATCTCTTAGAGAAGGAGCCTACCTGCTTTGAAGAAGCCATTCCTAAATGGTGTCATCGAAGAAGAAGTGTATATAGAACAACCTCAAGGATTTGAAGTTGAAGACAGGAAGACTCATGTCTGCAAGTTGAAGAAGGCTCTATACGGATTGAAGCAAGCTCCTAGAGCTTGGTATGGAAGGATAGACAGTTTTCTGACGAGCTTGGGCTTTACCAAGAGTAAAGCAGATTCTAACCTTTACTTCAAGGTTATGAATGATGAGTCTGTTATATTGTTGTTGTATGTGGATGACTTATTCTTAACTAGAGAAGAAAAGCTCATCACCAGATGTAAGAAGAAGCTCGTTGCAGAATTCAAGATGAAAGACCTTGGTCTAATGCATTATTTCTTAGGTCTTGGCAGAGCCCAGAGAGAATCTTCCTTAACCAAGGGAAGTATGTAGTTGAAATCCTGAAGAGATTTGATATGTTGGAGTGCAAATCCATGAATACACCCATGGAAACGAAGTTGAAGCTTCTGGTTGATACTTCGTCAGAATTGATTGATGCCATGTTGTATAGACAGATCATTGGATCGTTGATGTATCTGACGAACACCAGACCAGATATATGTTTTGTTGTGAACACCTTGAGTCAGTTTCTGGAAGAACCCAGACATGTTCACCTAATGGCTGCAAAACATGTGATGAGGTACCTTAAGGGTACATTAGATTGTGGTCTCAGTTATGATGGAGATCATGACTTCAGATTGAGTGGGTACACTGATTCAGAGTGGGCTGGAAGTGTCTCTGATAGGAAGAGCACTTCAGGATGTTGTTTCAGTTTGGGGTCAGCCATGATCTCATGGCAGAGTAGGAAGCAATCAAGCATTGCTCTCAGCACAGTGGAAGCAGAATACATTGCTGCATGTTCTGCTAGTTGTGAAGCCATATGGCTTCGAAAGTTGTTGACCGGTTTATTGGACTTAGAAATGGAAGCAACCATGATCCTATGTGATAACCAGAGTTGCATAAAGATGACAGAGAATCATGTATTTCATGACAAGTCAAAACACATAGAGATCCGATATCATTACATCTTTGACATGGCGTAGAGAGGAGCCATAAAGCTCCAATATGTTAGCACAGATGAACAGGTTGTTGATGTGTTGACCAAGCCTATATCTCGTGTAAAGTTTGAGCACTTTCAAGATAAGCTTGGTATAGTTAGAGAAGAAAGAAGAGAGAGAGAGAGAGGCATTCTTGGGAGAGGACTTTTTGTATTTGTTTGAGTTATCTCTTGGCATTGTATTGCCTATCTATATTAAGGAAGTTTTTGCCGGGTTTTCTCCCCTATGAGGGTTTCCCAGGATAAATGATGTGTCTCTTGTGATTGTGTATTTCTCAGTGATCCTATCTATGCTATGGTTATCTAGTAAATTGAAAAGAAACCTAATAATAGCTTAAACCTTAACAACTTCGACATCTTCACCTTTGGTTTTATTTTCTATCTCGGATTAACAATATGGTCGCAGTTGTGAGGCCACTAGGAAGGTGGAGATTCTTTGTTTTTGACCCACTAAGTTTTGTTGCATTTCCAGACTATCCTCATGACTTCCCTGCACATAAATGGCTTAAATGCATACCTTTGTTTGCAAGGATGTCGGGGGAATCAGTTGAGGATCACTTGGCTACTTTTTCCAAGTTGTTGAATGATTTTTAGGTGGAACATGAAGATGTGTCAATGAGGATGTTTGTGTCGACCTTCGAGGGGGAGGCACAAACATGGTACAAATCCCTTCCCGATGCCTCCATTGATGGATGGGATTCATTCCAAGACTTATTATAAAATCCCTACTACTATAAGGCCTAATGATGCTTATGCTTTAAATTATTATCTTGAGGAATTTGATGGTATTTTTGGTATTTTTCTCAGGAATAAGGAACCTCAAACTCTGGAGGAAGCCCAGGTTGTTTCTATTAAGTTGGAAGGACATTTTATTGCATCCTACGGCTTCATTCCAATCCATGACTTTCAACTACCGGTCGTTAAAGCAGTGCAGGAAGTCCTTGTTACTAAAGATGAACCACAACTTGCACCATGCCAGGTTCCTCGAGATAAGCAAGATGATCATGGTGCCTCGAGTTTAGATGATCAGGAACCAGTAGCTATACCACTTGAGTCATATGCAGAGTTCCATGAAGATGAAGGTGAAGGTTTGAATACTCAAGAGTGTTCATTGGTTCCTCCCATTAGTGAAGATGAAAAATTTCTAGAGGATGAAAAGTTTCAAGAGGAGAAACCACATGTTAACCCAGTAGAGATCAGTCAACAGGGGATTTCATCCGTGCCCATCCTAGTAGAGGCTTCATCCTTTCCTATCACAGTAGTGATATAGGAACAGCTTGATCAGATACCATTACAGCAGGAGGAGCCACTTTTGGTTCAACCAGAGGATGATGTCCCTTACACTTTGCCTACGATTCTGCATCCCGAGGTTGTTCTTCAAGGTCCTAAGAGTGATCAGTGCTTGGATATCAAGGTCCATCATGACCCAGTTGAGCTCAGGATGATGAAGGTGTTTCAACAAGTAGACTCAAAAGAGTTTCGGCTCATGACCCAGTTAAGCTCAAGATGATGGAGGTGTTTCAATGAGTAGACTCTAAGAGTTTTGGCTCTTGTGCATTGACGCTTCTTACAGTTGAAATACCATGTTCTAAATCCCAACCAGCAGCCTTCAATCAACTAGTAGCCTTCAATTATGCCTTCACTAGAAAATACATCCAGGCATATTTGGGTCACATGAGATTTCACAATTGGTCCCCCTAGAAGATTGACTTTGTTGATCTTTCCCGTCGGACTGATCATTTGGCTGCATGGTTACATTGGTCCTTTGAGTATGATGATTTGATCATAGCGGCTTTGAGGTACAAACTTTTGGGTATTAGATTAGGTCCCTTTTTCCTCTCTGCATTGTCATTTCAGTCTTCCCTACTTGCTGATTTTTAGTTTTGAGACAACAATTTACCTTTCCTTTGCAATGTCTTTTCCCTTCAGTTATTTTCTTTACCCTATGCTCAAGTGTTGCTGATTTTTGCCAAATTATATCAGCATGTGGTCTTGTCTTGTGTGTCTTTCCTTTCATAGAATAGTGGTTGTCCACTATTGCTTTTCCTGGGTCAAAATCTTAGTGTTTTATCTCACATGCCGAGCCTTTGTGTCTATCATTAGAGTGAGCCTGGATGGGGATCTCGTGTGTTCAATTTTCCCAAAGCATTGATCATTTAGGATGGATAGTTTGAGGAGACATAGGAGAGTCTTGAGTCATCTTATGTCTTGTCTCCTCATCTCATATCATTGAGTCTTCTGCTTTGAGTTGATCATCCCCCTTATCCAACAATAGGGATATGGTACTTGGTTCTTTTCATCTTGATCTTCTTGAGTTATCACTTCGCGCTGAGAGAAGAGAGACATCATTGCTCTGTAATGTCCCTTTCCAACTAGGAGCTCCAGAGAGGAGGCTTAATGGTCTAAACCACCCCGTTAGACTATAGCCAGGGCCAGAAAATGGGTAAACAAGGTTACTAGAGGTCACTCTAGTCAAAGGTGTTATATTCGGAAAGTGACATTGAGCTCAAAGTGGTTAAAAGCGCTTTTAAGCCATTATGAGCTAAAAATAGAACAGACGAGCTAAATTTGGAAGTCAACAGCGAATTAGGGTTTCAGCAGTGAATTAGGGTTTGGAAAAGCTATAAGAGAAGAGTCAGCGACCTAATTCATCATTATGCAGATTATGACTTGTCATTGAGGAGAGAGGCGCATCTCA
>SNQJ01S0060695.1:37311-51544 GCA_010110895.2 Picea sitchensis | reverse complement strand
AATCGGTGCCATCAACCTAGGATCAAGGATTTTGTTGGATCAACTGCAACATGCCAAGTACTTCACCCAACTGGATCTCAAGTTGGGATACATCACCAAGTGCGAGTCAAAGAAGAAGGCACCTATAAGATCACCTTGAAGACGAGACAAGGTATATACGATTGGTTGGTAATTCCTTTTGGTTTATGTAATGCACCATCTACATTTATGTAATTGATGAATGATGCATTGTGTCCCTTATTAGATTCATTTGTAATAGTGTACTTGGATAATATCTTAATCTTTAGATCTACCTGGGAAGAGCATATCTCACATATAATGCAGGTGTTAGAGACTCTAAGAAAGCATGAGCTACTAGCCTAATAAATGCGAGTTTTCCTAACAATCCCTAGTGTACTGGGGGTATATGATTGGTGGAGAGGAACTCAAGATTGACCCTGCGAAGATGGGATGACATGCAATGTCGTGAGACCCTATTGGTGAGGGGGAATGACATTTTATGATGCTTTGCACCTTTTGGGGACGAATGTGACTTTTGGAGCCCCTATACCCTTTGAAGAGATGGCATCACCTCTTTGTGTAGTCTATACTTACACATGTAGCTTCTTTAGAGGATGTTTCAATGTTTTAGTATTATATTTTCATTTTGGAGGAATTTTGGGGGGGCAAACTAAGACCTATCCACCTTCTATCATGAATTTACATGTTTTATGGTCTTCTTAAGAGGATATAGTTCTTAGTTACCTCATATATATAGAGGGAGAACTCCATTTTGTAAATCATAACTCATATTTTGGATAATTATCACAACACTTGTATTCTATCTTTGTTTTTCACCATGGAGAACTTATGGGCCTTGTTTTGTAGATGATCTTGTGGATTGTTTTCAAGTTTTGTGGATGATTTCCTGGTTAGGGTTTCATGGCTACTCATTGATTTGCCTAGTAGGTTCTCTTTTCAAGTCTTTGATGTTGTGTTTCTTGATGTATTAAGTGAATGTTTTATCAACGTGGTGATAATTGCATACTATCTTGTATTTTCTTGAATAAACCTTGTCTTGAAACCCTATGAAGGTTTGTAGTGGGATGCCTTCCCTTGTTATCATTTATTTAAAGCTTGTTGAAGGACATAAGGGTATTTCTAGGGTTTGTAGTGGACTATCCTAGTCTTATTTTTATAGGTTAAAGCTCTAGGGTTTGTAGTGGACTACTCTAGGATTTTAACCAAGATCCATTTTGATCTCTTGCTAAAGGTTTCTAGACGACATAGGGTGGCCTTTTAGGGTTTGTAGTGGACTACCCAAGGGTTTATCTCTTACGTCTTCTTCTTTCCTTTTCTCTCCAATAAAGTTGCATTCTTGACTCCATATACCCAAGGAAGCTAGATGTCACTAGTCTTTTCTCCTTTGATTCCTTGTGATTAAGTTAGAATTTTTACATGCAGTTTTTGAATAGCAAGAGAGGAGTTGAGTGTTGGGAAGAGAACCATCCATGTTGTGATTGAACGAGACCATTGTTTGGCTATGTGTTATGCTAAGAAGGAGGCTTGTGTGCCTGTGAAATGGGTAGTAAGCCTGTAGTGCGACTTCTTGTTGAGGAAATGGATCAAGAGGTTTGTGAAGGCTATTGTGAGCTCTCCTTGGGAAGCTGAGGATTCCTGGAAGTCCCTAACTGAGAGTTCCTAGACAATTGAGTGAAATGGAAGCCCTGATAAATGAGTGAAAAACATTGAGGGACTGTGAGCAGTGAAAGGGGTACATTCCTTCGGTAGTGCAGGTTGTGAGGAAGAGAGAGTTGATGGATTGGGTCTGATGTGGGAGTAAAATCTGGGTTTTGGGGTTGTTGTGTGTGAAGAGTGGAAAACCAGTGTGTCGGATATCCATATGGACTCATAGCCTCAGCTCAGGGGTGGCCTATTGTTGATAGAAAAGGACAACAATTCCTATGGCTGAGAGGTTCATCCTTCGTATGCATCTAGTTGGTTAATGATTAGCAAATAAGTGTTGTTGTTATGTTGTTATGTCATTCCTTTATGTAAATTTTTATATAAATGTTGTGTTATGTTTTGTTGGGTTTGCATGAATTCATGAATGTATAAATGTTTTAGATGCATGGATAAATTCACATGTTATTTGTTGTAGTTTTATGGGTCTACTGCCCCTTGATTTTTTGTTATATGTATCAGGAATTTTTAATTTAATTTTAATTTTATTTTAGCAGTGACGAGACTCAACATGGGTGTCAGGTGCGTTACAAAGTGGTATCAGAGCTTCTGTTTCAAACATCGGGCTTGTGTGGGCCAAGAACCATAGAAAATTGGTGAAATTCATTGTTACATATGTTAGTCTGTGCAAATTTGTGGAAAATGGAGAATTTAGAGTGCAATCCCCAAATTCATGAGAAAAATGCAAGTTTAAAATACTTAGGATTGTCTAAGAGTTATTCAACAAAGTAAAACTACAAAGTTGTAGAGTTAAATTTGACTTGGAAAGTCGAAATTTGAATTTTAATGGTTGTTGTAGAGTTGCAGGAAGTTTAGTGAATCGACGATCGATATATATAAGTTTTTGGCCATTTAGAAGGTTGAACAAATCAACGACCGATATTCACTTTCGGTCATTGGGAGGTTTGGGTTGATCAGAGACCGTGATTCAATTCGTAGATTTGTGAAACAGAGCAGATCGATGGTCAAGATCAATTTTAATAATAGATCAACGACCCAGATTAATCGAAGATTGGTCGAAATTTTTTCTAAGTGTTGGATTTGGACAAAGGAAATTGCCAATGTATAATGTTTGATGGTTGGGTTGGCTGGATTGGAAAAGTGTTTAGTCTCCAAAGGAAATCCTCGTTGGCCGATTGTTAGGTCGGCCATATTGGTGAAGTGTTTGATTGCCAAAATAAATCTCTGATGGTGATTGGATGATGATTGGATATTGAAAAAGTTTAGAAAAGTTTTATAGATCAACTACCAATACCATTTGTGAATGAGAGATCATTGGTCCAAATTCATCTAGGTTTTTGGTCGAAAATTTCTATGTTTCAAGCAAGAGAAATTTTCGATGGCTGACAGGCTGATGGTCGGGTGTCAACTGATTCAGAGAAGTATTTTGATCCAACAGGAGAATTTTTTTATGGTTAACTGAATAATGGTCAGGTGTCGGCCGATTCAACAAAGTGTTTCGAGGAGAAAGAGAAATTGTCAATGGTCGGGTGTCGACCAATTCAACGAGGTGTTTCGGTCATCCAAGAGAAACGAATGATGGTCGATGAAGGAAAGAGGGTGATGATGTATCATGCCATGTTATCATCCATGTATCATTCCACATCATCTCGATTCCATGTTATAGTCTACATGTCATTCCATGTCAGTATCCATGTGTCATGTCACATCAACAATTCCACGTCAGTCAAGAATGACCAATGACCGATACATGGTTGAGTCGGCCGAATTGGAGAAGTGCTTTTTAGTCAACAATGATCGTCAATGCCCGACGGTTGGGTCATTCAGTTCAAATATGTGTTACAAATCAGTTTCCAAGGGAATGGGCCGATGGTAAATGATCAATCGACAATTTTGGAAAGTTGGAGCTTAGATCAACGATCCATATCACCTTGAGATGGTGATCAATGGTGGAGATTCAAATAATGTTTTTACCACCAAAAGATATTGGATAGAAGAATCCAAATATCCACTCATAATTTAGTATTGAGCCAAATGATTCTCAAGGAATCAGAAGGACATTTTCTTGTGGACTTGAAGGACACCATTGAGTATAATAACAATTTCAAGAAGCCATAACATTTGGCTCGTAACTTAGATTGAAGCATGAGTATGGTTATTGGAAAGGTAATCCTGAACAAAACATGATAGAAAGATTAATTTTTCTAGGGGAGCATCGATTTTGTCCATAAAGTTGCAGAATAAAGTTGAATTGGATTCCATGAATCATATAACTACTCATTGTGAAGATTTTTCCAAATAATGTCAAAGTTTGGATAAACTTTCCTAGGCGATAGAGGTGAATGCCAGAGGAAATTGTTGGGTAAGGAAGATCATTGAAAATCATGATAGTTCCTATGCATAAGTACATAGGCACACATGAAGTGAAATATCTTGGAAAAGTTAAAAAGGGACAAATTTTATTAATAAGGCATTGTGAATAATCAAGAGGAGCATTCCAACAGAGAGTATTGTATGAAGGGATTCATAGAAAGAGGATAAGGTTCCACAAATGAGGTTGTGGGGGTATATCCTAGATTAATCTCAGGGTCCATTGGCCAGGGAAGTGGGTCAATATTGTATAGTTGGTTGAAGCATCAAAGAGCTTCAAAGGGAAGTGTAGAGCTCCAAAGAAAGTGATGCAAAGTTGACAAAGGTCTAAGGAAGAGAAGGGGAATATTAGTATTCATCTTCTATAGAGTCTGAATAGGTTGCAAAGTAAAATCAATATATCTTCTCACATAAATCATGAATCCAGTAGGTGACAAATTTCATTGCATGCACAAGGATTTAAAGAGAATCCATATCCTTGAAGGTATAAATATAGTGAAAGATACACAACTTCCTATAAGAGAAGGAAAAAGAAAGGATATCATGAGATGAGGTGTGACTCATGGAGTGGATGATTCATCTCCTATGTGAAAGTATAAGAATGCAAGAACAAGGGATTGATATATGTGATCTTAAAACTTTTGTCTAAAAGTACACAAAGCAATAAATTTGCCTCTATTATTAGAATGCACAACAAAAGTAGGGTACAAGTGCAAAATGAGGAGTGTAGCATTCCATTTTGGGTAGAATGGTCTTGAATGGCCAAGTAGTGCTACACAATAAATCACTCGATCAAGTAAAGAGAGGCATGCAAGATTGAACAAATCTATGGGTGGCAAAGAGTATTAGAAAGAAGACATAAAAACAATATTTCAAAATGTTGGAATGTCAATCAATGATATTGGTATTTCAATATTGGTTTGGTCAAGGAAATGGGGAGTGGTTAATTATATTGCATGGTCAATATTCAGCTGGAGTAGTGCATGTTACAACAATATGGATATTTAAAGGTTTGGCCAAAATATGTTGGGCCAAAATTCTCTACATAAAGACATTAGTTGAGAGATGGTAGCACTAGTGGATCTAGTGGCTGGAAATGCAGAATGACCAAGTGGGCACTTGGCTGGTAGGTTCAGAATAGGGGCTAGTGGTGCACAGTTGAGAAGAAGGGAAATGCACAGGGAAAATAGGTTTTACATGGATTCAAGGACAACCATCTACAATAACCAAAAAAAAAATTTAAGTTGACATAAATGTGCATGGTGGTGCATGATATAATTGATACATGATGCATACAATAATGATAGAATGTATGTGCATGAAATATGCATGAAATATCAAATGATTGGTGCATACTGATGTGAATTTGTACATGTAGACATGCATGAACACGCTGATGGGATGCTTGTAGACTGAGAGTAATATGTTGATATATATATATATATATATATATATATATATATATAGATAGATAGATAGATAGATAGATAGATAGATAGATAGATAGATAGATAATGCTGCTATGATATTTGAATAAAACTAATGATGGATTTGTATCTAGAAAAATGATTATAGTGTGGCTAAAAAGGATGATGATATTGTTGCTTATGGTATCCATCCATATGAATACAAACGAGGATGGTGGGAATGTTGGTCAAAAGGTTGGCGAGGGGAGCCTGCGAGCTTCTACATATGACCAATTGATTAGGTAGCGTCAAGTAAATTGATAATAGCCATGCAAGTATGCATTTGAGATTGTTATGATGTATAATTGTTGAAGGGAATTGAGGTAATAATTCCCTCAACTGAATCTCAGTATTTGAATTGATTTAAAGGAAGGATGCCTTGAGTATGAAAATATTAATTGTTGCTTGAATTCATTTATGAGAAATTTAATTGCATATTGTGTTATGTTGGTTATGAGATAAAAACCAAGTTAATTCAGAAGACATTACCCCTGTTGTAGCAATGAATGCCATTAGAAATGGCCATGTGTGCGGTCATGGATATGGAAAGGCTATAGTGCCATCCAAGTGCATAATATTTTTTCCCTATATAACAGATGTTTGGGATGCAACCTCTTTGTCGACACTGAATAGCACTAAGGGATTATAATCCTAGTTTTGTGTATGGGTTGAAGAGGAATGTATCCAAATAATTGAGGAAGTAATTGGGGAAGAGTTTGGATGATGTGTTGAGGCGTGAGACAAACCTTCCAACTCACATGGTGGAATACATGATATGAACATATGGTATTCCAAAGTCAATGCAAGGATGCATTGTGTAGATGTGGCCATGATTATGTCATATTGGTTTTATTTATTGGTAAAGTTGATTTCATTATGAAAATCTTGGTGTGATGATAATGCATGTACATTCAATGATAGTTTGATTCTAGATAATATGATTAATGGTTGAATTCCATTTTTAATATGAATAATGGCTGCAAATGATGGAATTGTTGGTAAATTACATTTCTGAAATCATTTCATGAACTACTGAAATTGTGCATAAGTGATAACAATATTTGTTGGATGTAAGAAAGTAGAGGAAATTGAAGGTAGAGTAGTCTTGGATATGGAAATGATGTAAGCCCATAAGGAATATTGATATCTACGGCTGTAAGAGACAAATAATTATGAGTAGAAAAATCATGTTTTTGTGTGTAAAACAAATCTGAGATTTTATAATTAAAAATTGTATAATGATGTCTCATATTGAATGTATGCATATGATGCACATGCGATGATTGCCACAGGTTATAGCTGGCTAGTGGAATATAGCAACAAGTTCGCATTCATTTGTGAATTGAGAGTAGAGATATAATAAATAAATGTACAAAGATATATCAGATATCCAATAATATAACAAATATTTATCATATATATAACCATAAACACAAAGATATAGTAATACACAAATTCTATTAATGAGCGAAATGTACAAGACTATAAAAATACAGAGTGAAAGACTCGTTAGAATGGTGGCAACGTATCTCTGAGAAGAGATGTGACATCTACTCGCATTCGCAAGAAGATTATCATTACAATGAGTGTCCAAGGCCTTTTTGACATAAAGAAAAACCAAAACCCTAACCTTGGAAGATGAAAAGCCAATAGTTTTGTGGAACCTGTTTTGGGTAATTTTTTGTATTAACTTCACGAGGGTGTACTTTGGCATATGATCTCTGTTTGGGGCACACAATAGCTTGTTGGAAAGGTCTATCTGAGGAATACACATTTTTTCATCACACTCTGGATAAATCCTATAGTGTGACTATGGTGAGCCCTAAAAACGTGGTTTAGAGCCTCAAAACGGCCCCAAAAGTTCGGGACTCAAAAACTAGAAAAAAAACTGCCAAGGTGGAAGATTGTTTTTCTAGCAAGTGGAATAGGTGGGTGGCCACTGATATCCACCTGGATCAAAACAACTTGGAAAATGATGGATCACCTGAGGAACTGTATAACAGTGAAAGGGATGCCTAATCCTAGAGGGTGAGTATAACAAGAAGAAGCAATTTCTCAGGCTTGCAAAAGAACCAAGTTGTCATGCATGAAGAGTGAACTCCTGTGCGAGTTGTGTTATAGAAGCAAGGTTTCTACTGCTTACTTCCTAGTAGTTCTTCCTAGCAGTGAGTCCCTTGATATCCCAGTAATGAGATTCCTAATTACTTGTGCCAGAGAGACCTTAATAAATGAATGGTGAAACCTAATGGATTGAGGATAATGAAGGGGGAACATTCTTTGGGTCAACCCCGATAAACGAATGGGATGCCTAATGTACTATGAGCGGTGAAGGAGTACATTCCTTGGGTTGGGAATGTCAAGAGGAAGAGAGATAGTGGAATTCTAGATAGTTGTAGGAGAATACCAGTGACTTATGTATATGATTTGGGCCAGGGTGACTTTGTATCTATGTTGTGGGTCCAGATCACCAATGTATTTATGAATTTTGGGGGTTGGAACACCTATGTATTTTTGGTATTGGGGATGGATTTCCTATGTAATTTTTTTTAGGATGGAATACTTAAGTGATTTTGGGCCATAGAGCCTATATGTTGATTAATGGTCGGAGAGACGTAATTGTAAAATGAAATTACACCTATAGGGTGTTGTGCACTGAGGACAGTGAAAAAATAAGAGTTAGGGGAACGTAACATCCCCGGTTTTAATCCTCGTGAATTATAATGTAATTGTATAAATGTGAATTTGGGTGGTGAGTCGATGTGTTGAGTCGAAGATCCTGTATTGATTTAATAAGGTCGAGGGCTGAATTGTATATTCAATGCATTGAATAATTAATAAAAGTAATAATGACTAGATGCAATATGAAAAAGATGAAGAATGATGAGGGGATATGATTCCACAAGAGAGAGGGGTTCAAGGGAGAATTATTCATGGATATTAATCCAACCCACATTCCTGAAATTATTATCATTGTGTATAGCATTCTACTTTTTGTTGACTGTTCTCAAAGCCAATCATTAAACTCATGTAAGAGGGTGGGTGTGAGTGGTGACATCCCATAGTTATTGGGGAGCATGTGTTTAAGTATAATCATCTTTGGGAAGAGCGAGATTCAAGAAAGGAAGGAAGAAGAAGATAGATTGGTATGGAGAATAGGGACTATTTTTACATGCAGGTTTTGGACAGTAAGAAAGGAGTTGAGTGTTGGGAAGAGCACCATCCATGTTGTGCTTGAAGGTATGCATTGTTTGGCTATGTGTTATGCTGAGAAGGAGGCATGTGTGCCTATGAAATGGTTTGTAAGCATGTAGTGCAATTTCATATTGAGGAAAATGGCTCAAGAGCCTTGTGAAGGATGTTGTGAGCACTCCTTAGGTAGTTGAGGGTTCCTGGAATTCCCCAGTTGAGAGTTCCTAGCCAACCGAGTGCACTAGAAGACCTGATAAATGAATGGTATAGCTTGAGGGACTATGAGCAGTGAAGGGGGTACATTCCTTCGGTAGTGTAGGTTGTGGGAAAGAGATATTTGGTGGATTGGGACTATTGTGAGAGTATAAATTGGGTTTTGGGGATGTTGTGTCTGGAGAATAGACAACCGGTGGGCTAGATCCCCTTATGGAGTCATAGCCTCAGCTCAGGGGTGGCCTATTGTTGAGAGAAAATGAACAATTGTGCCTATGGTTGGGAGGTTGATCCTTCATAAGCATCCAATTGGTCAATTATTAACTTATAATTATTTATGTTATGTTCTTATATTATTTTTCCATGTAAATGTTTATCTGAATGCTATGTTATGTTTTGTTGGGTTTGCATGCATTTATGAATGTATAAATCTTATAGATGCATGGATAAATTGGCATGTTGTTTGTTGTAGTTTTATGGGTCTACTATGGATTGTTTTTTTTCTATATGTATGGGGAACCTTTAATTCAATTTTAGTAGGCTAACTCATTTTCCACATTTACGAGACTCAACATGGGTGTTGGGTACATTACATGTGTGTTGGCATAGTGGATGCCATAAATATTTGTGAGCATCCTTTTATTTCAAATGTCATAGAGCATTGAGACTTCTTGGCCAATATTTTGTTGTATCCCTAGAAGGGAAGGGGTATAGATGAAGAAATGTTGAGCAGTGAAGGGGTGCACTTCTTGGGGTGGGACGGGCTGTGGGGAATGGGAGGTTGCGAGGTGGAATTCTTGTTGGAGTTGGTTCCATTGGACTTGTCCTAAATTATGTGTCATTGGACCTTAGTTTGGCTTAAGTATCATTTTCCCCGGTGGAGTCATGGACCCAACTTGCAGGTGACCTATTGTTGAGAGTGAATGAATAGCAGAGTCTATGGCCGAGAGGAATGTCTGAAGTCTGTAGCCATTTGGTGATTTTCATTAATAGATATGTGTTATTTTATGTGTTCATCATGATTATTACTATGTGGTTAATTATGTTAATTGTATTATGGTATAATTATGCATGGAATATATGTTATTAAGACTACATAATCGTGTTCATATGTAGGGAATATTAATTTAACAATGGTATCAAAGAATTAATGGGTTGAATTGAAGACAATTTAGAAATTTAATGCTTGACAGAGGTCAGTTTTAGTGACATACACCTAGAAGTGGTTTTGTGGTGTGTTACAGTGTGGCACTAGAGCCACAGGTTCAACATTGATCCTGCATGGGACATAAACAACATGTAGAAGTTGGAATTGCATATTTAAAGTTCAAAGGATGTTTGCAATGTGTTTCTCAAATTTCTCAATACAAATTCTAGGAAACTGAGATTAGGGTTTAAAATCCCAAATTTTAATCTCTAGGTAAACATTTTCAGGAATGGAATGGGCCGAATTTTGGATTTGCAGAGAAACCATAGAAAAATTAGGTGAAATTGGGAAAAGCCATGATTTCTACAATGAAATTCATTGAGAAAACGAGACAGGAGTGTCAAATTTTAGGTTTAGTGGATGAATTGACATGAAAAGGGAGAAAATTGGCCATAAAAATAAAATTACAAATCTTCCATGGTGGTCGGAAAATAAATTTTGAATTTGGGCATTTTTGAAAAATTTGAAATTTTGGAAAACTTGGGTAATTTTTCGTAGATGATGTCAACAGTGACATGGAGACCACATGTCAGGTAATGTGGAATTGGTGATGTTGAATGCCATAGTGGCAGGTCCATCGTGGTAAGACACAGTGGTGGTGTTGTATGACATGTTGGCAAGGTTAGAGGGATATAGTGCATGGTGGCGAGCCCAAGGGTGATGTGGGTTCCGCAATGGAAGAGGCAGTTAGACCCGATACCATAAGTGGTATCATGAGGCTAACAAAGTGGCTTTGAATTTGTTGTTGAGCATGTGAAATCAAAGAGGGAGCACCTTGTAGGCCACGACAATTTGTGGTATCACATGTTGGAGGGGAGATAACTCTCGAGCACTTTAACCCCACAAAATCGTTATGGACCGTTGTTGATTGTTTCTTGTGTGTGCACAGGTTGTAAGACCCAAAGTTTAGTTTAAATATGACCAACAGACCCTCAATACATTGTCCTTTTAGCATCACTTGCTTGCGTAGATGAAGTCTCACCTAAGGTATCTATTGGGACTGTAGGAACCAAGTTTCTGCAGTAGTAAGGGAAAGGGAGGTGGATACTCGAATCATTGTTCCTTATTATATATTATGGATGTTCTTTATTATTACAAAGACTCACATAGTCATTCATGAATATTGTAACATAGTCAATCCATAAACTAATTCTAGTTCGTGAAGTAGAGAATCATTCATAAACACACATAGACAAGTAAAGAACACAAGATACAAGATTATCTCTAAACTCCTTCTTTATTCATCTTACAACTTATTACAGTCATAATTGCAAACTAACTGTTCATCCTCTCACTCTTCAGACTCTAACTCTCTCTCTCTCTCTCTCTCACGCCTCTATATCTCCCAATACCGTTACATATTTATACCCAAAAATCCCTAGACTATTTATCCCAAAAATAGCCCATTACAATGCATGGCAAGGCCAATTTCAGTTAACTGGATGTTTTCTTTCTTCTTCTTTTCTCTCTTCGTTGCAATTTATCTATTGTTCTTCTATTTCTGGAATTTCGTGATATCCTCCTACACGCTTTATCCTCTCACTCTATTGTTTTATTCTTCTTTCTATGTGTTGTATTCATCCTACGCGCTTTCCTTCCTTCTGTGCCCTTTCTACCTTCTGCACCCTTTCTTCCTTCTGTGCCATTTCTTCCTTTTGCACGCTTACTTCCTTCTGCGCGCTTACTTCCTTATGCACACTTACTTTATACTTAGGTTTTTTTCTCCCAAAATTGCATTCAAAACCGCCTATCCAACATGCCCCCAAAACTCACATGTGGCTGGTCCCGAGCAACTCAATCCTATTGCTTGTTCTTCCAGACTGCAATGAATTGTTGGGGAACAACCTTAGCAACCTCTACCTTTGTGAAAAAGGTGGCCTCTTTTGTTGTGAACTCCTCTATGGCCTGTGCGGTCAAGTATTGAATCTTTTTATTTGTTTCGGTCGCAACTTGTTTGACCTTCCCCTGTATAGTGACCAATTCTCCAATAATATTGACAACTTCTTCCAACATAAGTCCAAGTATTTGTTTAAGGACCTTATGTTGGTCTCTGAGTCTCTCCACTTTGACATATGCTTTCTGTTGAGCCAAAATGGCGACCATTCGCTCGACTCGTGCCAATGTTGTCACCTTCTCTACTACCTCATTGGCATGTTCTTTCATTCCTCATAGTTGGGCCTCAATGGCCTTCATCTCTGGGTCACCCATGAGATATTCCCACACTTTGGCACTTTATTCACAGTTTTTTCTGCATTCATCTTCAAATTTATTAATATTGGAAATTGTTATTGTTTTCATCCTCAGTCTACCTTCGTGCACCTCGGGTGGCATATCGGGACTGCTCTGCAGTTGCAAATCCGAGATCTTCTCCATGAATCCATTCATGAATTCGCCAATTTTCAACAACTGTTCCTCCATAGTGGCCTATATGAACAGGGGAACTTCTGGTACTTGTTTATCTAACTTTTGGACAACGACCTGCATCTTCTATACCATAGTTTTCACTTCATCCTTCTCCTTTTGTGATTTCATTGCCCTTTCCTCTGTGACTTCTTTCGTCCTCAGAATTTCCTCCATTCAACCTTAAAGATACTTCCTTTATTGAAGGGACGTATCATACTGTGTCTGTACTTGGGCGTTTTCATCCCTCATTCTAGACAAGTCTCGATGCGCGACATCTCCTCTATGCTTTATTTCCTGCACCAACTTTGCTTGTATTTCCTGTAACCTTTGGATGGGTAGTATGGAGATGACGATACTAAGTTGGCCGAATGTTGCAATCTATTCATGTAATTCGTGTACTGGTAACTCTGTGCCTACCTACCTTTAACAATATTTTCGTTGTCAATTTGCGTAGTGGTTGTTGGCTCACCCAGTTGTATACTTCGTAGTCGACCCTGTCCATATCTTGTCTTTGAACTTGGCGCAATGTTATCTTCGTATGAGATGATCAGTTCAACTGCGTAAGTTCTGATACCTTGGTATTCCAACCCTCTTGTTATTTTTCTTATCACTACCTTTTTATTTGTTTTCTTTCTTGTTTCTACTTTTTATTTTATTTTTCTTGTTTTTCTTGCTACTATGGTACACTTAATATAATATAGGGTTTATGGCATAGCCTAGATTACTATGCATACTTACGAATGTCTCTATAGAGTTTCAACTAACTTATGCTCACCATTCCTTCTAGGCTTCTTCCATCCAAGGTTTCCAACCGTGCAACACCTGTGTTGGTTTTATGTTGAATCATATATGCACCTAACCAATGCATGCCAAACTTCCCTAGATGTTTCATATACTTGTTGTCATATAGTAGTACCAAATCACCGACTTCAAATTTATTGGATTTAATGTGTCGATCGTGCCAAGAATTTTCTCTGGATTTCTAAACTTGTTGATGGAATCCTACTATAAACCAGTCTTCCTCAAGATGAACTGATTGCGCCAACCGCTCCTCTATTGTGTCGGGATCCTAGAGCTCAATGATTTTCGCAATGCAAAAGATGGGTAGAATGAATTCCATCGACATCACTACCTCTTGTCCATAGACCAACCGCAAATTTGTTTTCCCTGTCAGCTTCTTACTTGTAGTTCTATAAGCCCATAGTAATGCAAAGATGCATAAGTCCCAATCACCTCTCCCTAGGTCACTTGGGATAGGCACTTTGGCCTATAATATCATAGCTCACAAGCCTATAAAACATATGTACAATTAAAATTGGGGATCAAATTAGGTTATTACAAGCCCAAACTGAAGGCCTCTACACATTTAATCAGGGAATTTCCTTCACAATGATATATACTTTTTTTCCTAGGTAATCAATGGACACACTCCAACCTATAACTAATACATTGAATCGGCTCTTTCTCATGAAAACAAACATGGTATCCATGCACTTCAGTGTTGTGAACCAGTAAATAAATTAAATTTTCATTGCATGTGTGTTTTGGGAGCCTGCGCTCAACCTCAGAGTGAAACACTCCAAAGTTTGTTGTAATTGAAATTTTTGACCTTGAATTGGGGGTATTTTTCTCTCTATTTTGAGATGAGAAGGTACTTTACTCTCTCTCTCTCTCTCTCTCTCTCTCTCTCTCTCTCTCACAC